>JADBJO010006488.1:0-97500 GCA_016801955.1 Conus betulinus | reverse complement strand
GTTCTGTGTGCCTATCGTTGATGAGTCTGCTCGTGGCTGACCGGATAGCAACAGCAGTTGAATATTTGTAGTGCTGTTTTTATCACGGAGTCCAAAGTTGCCAAAGACCTGTAATCGCAGGAAGGGTGGGCCCTTGGCGGGTTGTGCACTCGTCTGGGAACCAAGAGAAACTAGAGTTCATGGTTTCAAACTCGTAAGCGGCAGATTTTTTTTTTCTCCTACTTTCCTCTAGACATTGAGAGGGAGCCTAAGTGCAAGTGTTTCAGATGAATCAGTAAAATCTGAGCGAACGACGACGAAAGAAGAATCAGTAAATCGTGTATGCACGTACCGTACTATTAAAAAAAAAAAGACTAAAACAAAAACAAAAAAAAAGAACAAAAAAAAATCCTGCTGGCTGCAAAACTGTCCCTGGCAAAATAAAGGTAAATAAACAAAAAAACATGCGCACCCAGAAAAAGAAACACAATATGACTCTTGTCATGATGAAGTGCTCTCCCCTTAGAATGCAGCGTGTCTTTCACTTTCACACTGAGAAATCTGTGGCATCAATTAACTTGTACGAAATGTCTTCGAAGTGTCAGCACCTTTTGACCATAAACAACCTCTGTCTGCCCTTTACAGAATCACCACCAGCGGAGTCTCCTCCAACCCTGCTCATCCTTATCGCCGTCATCTGTGTCCTCTTCGTCACCATGGTCATCAGCATCGTCATCATGACCGCCATGCTGAAGAAGCAGACAAAAAAGCAGCTGTCTCCTCTGATCATCAGTGAGATGTAGCTCGTGTTGTCATGTACAGGAATGTTGCTGCCTGACTGTGGTTAGACCAGTGAAATAGCAATACATTGCACAATGTCTTTACGAAGTACTGCCCAGCATTCGAGAATATGTGTGTTGGAAGGGGGAGGGGGGGGGGGGGGGGGGCGTGTGTGTTCAAAGGCATCGATGTGCGTGTCAGCGAACACTTAAGCATGCACGCATATGCGTGTGTATATGTAAGTGTGTGTGTGTGTGTGTGTGTGTGTGTGTGTGTGTGTGTGTGTGTGTGTGCGCGCGCGCGCGCGCGCGCGCGCGCGCGCATTTGTACAGTTCATTAACACACATCTTACATAGATCTCAATCTTCAACACCTACTCTATCCATTTCATCAAGACCATCAATTAAAACTTAAGATCTCAGTCTGCAGTTTACGTCCGTTCAATTAGTACTTGACACATAATTCCCACCCTGCTTCTTTGCGCTTGTCTTATCATTCCTTTTTAGATATAGAATTTTTTTTCATCCCTGTATTTGCCATCAGTTCATCAACAATCTTTAATAGGAATACCGCCAAAGTGCTGGTAAAAGTAACACATTTTTTTTTCTTCCAACTACCAGCTTCTCCCACCACCCTCGGTGTCAGTCCTTTTTAACCGTCCATCTGAATGGGTTTGTACGTTTAAAATTAATCCCACTATCAGCATGGGCAAAGCCAAATCTTCTCCCGTGGGCAGGTCCCCCACCTTCGGAGTACACCGTGTCGGCAGCCTACAATGCTAGAGCTCGGAGCCTGCCCCACCTGCCGCTCGTGGACCACTACGCTTCGCACGAGGACGAGGACCTCCACCTGTTCAGCCCGCCGTGATGAGGACGAGACGCCTCCCAAGATCTTCAGCCCCACCACCTCGTCCATCTACATCTCCATGTCTGCTGTGCCCTCCCTGCACGATGAGCCCAGGGGCTGCCTCGAAAAGGGAGACGTCAGGTCCCGGGATGAGGGCGGGTGTTCAGGACAGGAGGAGCGAGAGCATCTACTCCAACCGGGATGCCTGCGACACTGAGGTGACCAAAGTCAGCAACACCACTGTCAGCTCCCGGGACAGCCATGTCACCATGGGGAATCTGAAAGGGTGGATCTAGGCGCTTTGACATGGGACCTGCCAAGGGTAGATGCGGTCGTTTTCACATGGGACCTACAAAGGGGTATATGTATCATTTTTACATGGGACCTACAAAGGGGCAGATGTAGTCATGATGACATGGGACCTGCCAAGGGGTAGATGTGGTCGTTTTTACATGGGACCTACAAAGGGGCAGATGTAGTCATTTTCACATGGGACCTACAAAGGGGTAGATGTAGTCATTTTTACATGGGACCTACAAAGGGGCAGATGCAGTCATGTTGACATGGGACCTACAAAGGGGCAGATGTAGTCATGTTGACATGAGACCTACAAAGGGGTAGCTGTAGTCACATTGACATAAGACCTACAAAGGGGTAGCTGTAGTCACATTGACATGAGACCTACAAAGGGGTAGCTGTAGTCACATTGACATGAGACCTACAAAGGGGTAACTGTAGTCATTTAAGTATGGGATATAGATGAGAGTAGATGTAGTTATTTTGACTTGGCGCGCCCGAAGGGGAGATGCAGTCGTTTTTGTGATGGTATTTATGACGGGGCAAATGTACTGATTTTGGCTTGAGGCATCTCAATGTCGTTGTTTTGACATGGGGGATATGAAATGTATGATCCTAGCTGTTTTTATCTTGGAGATATGAAATGGTAGTTGTTGTCGTTTTGGCTGAGAGGCAGTAAAATGATAGGGATGTGACTATTTTGATCTGGCGGGTATGACGTAGTGGTTGAAGTCGTTTTGGTCTGGGACACATGGGGTAAATCATGGAGCGTCTGACAGGATAGGTGTCATCGTTTCGACATGGGAATATGACATGGTGGATGCAGTACCTTTGATATGACACATTTGGAAAAAAAAAAAAAATTGTCACTTGAAAATGAGGACTATTAAAAGGAGATATTGTAGTCAAAGACGGATGCAGTCAATTTCCCATGCGCAGTCTGAACAGGTTGGTGTATTTACTGTGAAAGGACAACAGGACAAAGGGCGAAACTGGATCATTTCAATCAGGGAAATCTGACAGGGCGGATATGATCACTCTGTAGTGGGAATATGGCAAGGGTTGTTGATCTCATGTTGACACAGTAGATTTCACCAGATGATCTTAATTAAGCAATTACTTTGACACAAGCGATATGAAAACTGGACACAGTCTTGTTGACATCGAGAATGCTAAAGGTCATCTGACACGTGGAAAGTTGAAATCGTAAAAAAAAAACAACAAAAAAAAAAAAACTGGTCATTTTGACACGAGAACTTCTGCGATTCTTAAGGATATGAAGTGTTTGTTCACAAAATTTTTTCATGGAAAATCTGAACGACTAATCTTCGTGCAATCCGGCCAAGCCCTTGTTATTAACTGGAATCATATTAGCGTGAGTATTGTCAAGGCTTATAAGCAAGAAGAGGGCAGAGCTGGACAGAGCCAGCTGTCTGGTCGCTGTGGTAGAATTGCAAATGTAGATGAGCTAGTGGATTTTCAAAAATGATCAGCCCTTCAATCCACTCGAAAGTTTACTGTCAGCACAGATCATTTTTACCTGAGGAGATCTGACAATGCAGTGCTGAGTAGCTGTCGACTTGATCATTTTTGCCGGATGTATAGTAGTCTCTAAACGATGTCGTTTTTCGACTCTTGTCTGCTTTTGTTGTTGTTGTTGTTGTTGTTGTTGTTTGTTGTTATTGTTGCTCAGTTGCTTTGTCGTTGTCATATTTTCTCTTTCGCCACTGCAGTCATCACTCCAGCTTGCTGATGTGAAAACGACTCTACAATCTTCAGAAGTTTCGAAACAGTTAGTCAATGTGTGAATGGAGGGGGAAGGAAGGGCAAGAAACGGGCCCACATTGTTGTCGCTTATCCTGACAGTAGTAGCACTGCACGGCGAACACGATACTGACTGACCGGGATTTCCCGAAAATGTCTAAACTCGATTTTCCTTTTGATTTCGGTGCATGCTACTCGTTAGGAGAAGAAGAAGAAGAAGATTGAAAAAGAAAAACACACAAAAAAAAAGGGGGGGGGGGGGGGGATGAGGGGGAGGGGAGGGGGAGGCTGGAGGAGGGGAAGAAAAAGAAAACGTGTCCATATCTTTGGGTTATCGGGCAGGTAAAAACTTTGGTGGTCTGATGGAAGTTGTGCAGCTCTCCAGGCCCGAGACTGCCACATTGTCGCATTTTTTTATGCCCTCTCATCGGCCTGCCTCACGCGCTACTCATTCTGCCACCCTCATCACACACAGCAACAAACAGGCTTTATTCTATCACACCCTCATCACACACAGCAACAAACAGGCTTATTCTATCACACCCTCATCACACACAGCAACAAACAGGCTTATTCTATCACACCCTCATCATATAGCAGTGTACAGGCTTATTCTATCACACCCTCATCACATAGCAGTATCCAGGCTTATTCTATCACACCCTTATCACATAGCAATATCCAGGCTTATTCTATCACACCCTCAGCACAGGCTTATTCTATCAGACCCTCAGCACATAGCAATATCCAGGCTTATTCTATTACACCCTCATCACATAGCAATATCCAGGCTTATTCTATCCACTCTCATCACATAGCAGTATCCAGGCTTATTCTATTACACCCTCATCACATAGCAATATCCAGGCTTATTCTATTACACCCTCATCACATAGCAGTATCCAGGCTTATTCTATCACATCCTCATCATATAGCAGTATCCAGGCTTATTCTATCACACCCTCAGCACAAAGCAGTATCCAGGCTTATTCTATCACACCCTCAGCACAAAGCAGTATCCAGGCTTATTCTATTACACCCTCATCACATAGCAGTATCCAGGCTTATTCTATCACATTCTCATCATATAGCAGTATCCAGGCTTATTCTATCACACCCTCATCACATAGCAGTATCCAGGCTTATTCTATCCACCCTCATCACATAGCAATATCCAGGCTTATTCTATCACATCCTCATCATATAGCAGTATCCAGGCTATTCTATAACACCCTCATCACATAGCAGTATCCAGGCTTATTCTATCCACCCTCATCACATAGCAATATCCAGGCTTATTCTATCGCATCCTCATCATATAGCAATATCCAGGCTTGTTCTATCCACTCTCATCACAAAGCAGTATCCAGGCTTATTCTATCCACTCTCAGCACATAGCAGTATCCAGGTTTATTCTATTAAACCCTCATCACATAGCAATATCCAGGCTTATTCTATAACTCCCATCACATAGCAGTATCCAGGCTTGTTCTATAACACCCTCATCACATAGCAATATCCAGGCTTATTCTATAATACCCTCATCACATAGCAGTATCCAGGCTTATTCTATCACACCCTCATCACATAGCAATATCCAGGCTTATTCTATAACACCCTCAGCACAGGCTTATTCTATCAGTTCCTCATCACATAGCAGTATCCAGGCTTGTTCTGTCAAACCCTCATCACCGACGGTTACACATGAAGCAGTCGGCTTCAGATCCTCAAGAGGTAACCCACCGTAACAGAAACTGCAATTTGCGCCTTTACTTGTGGAGAATAGCAACTGGTCGTTCTTCATTTTCATTGCTGGGAGTGTTTGTTTGTCTGGAATGAAGAAAACCTAAGAGGTCGAAACGCGTCGGAGATGAGAGACTGTCTATTCATTCTTCGTTTTCATTGTCTTGAATGTTTTTGGTCCAGCCTGAAGATCAAGAAGCTTCAAACGCATCATGTTTGTCTTGTAATTTGTTTGTTTCTTTTATTCAGAATGGATCACAAAGAGCCTTCAGATGTTGAGACTCTTCTTTATAATGAAATTTTTGATGCGCTGGTAATTGTGGTGTGCTTTACACCTTGCTTAGTGTGTTCGATTGTATTTTTGCCATCTTTGATGTACTAACTATTGTGGTGTACTTTACGCTTTGCTTAGTGTGTTCGATTGTATTTTGCCAACCAGTCTCATACCAGAGAAAAAAGAAAAAGGAAAAAAAAGAAAAAGAAATAAAAAGTTAGTAGTGGATTTTTTTTTCAGATGAAGGGGGATAATGTGAAGCACCAAAAAAAATGCAGAAGTGGATTTCGGGGGGGGGGGGGGGGGGGGGGGGGGGGGGGGGGGGGGGGGAGAAAGTCACTGCCTTAGGTGCTCCATTGATCCGATAACTGATGCCACAAAAAAAGAAAGAAGAAGAAGAAGAAGAAAAAAAGATTGTATTTGCCATATTTGATGAACTTACAATTGTGATGTACTTTACTGGAAACAGTCCTGCGCCGCTTGCACACAGGCCACTCGTTTTATACCGTTTCTTATCTTTTAAAAGGTGAAGAGGCTCCGTGGTGTATTCCATGTCATGTTCCACTCACAGTGAAACATATCATTAATTTTATATTGTTGGAACTTGCACGATGTGAGACATAAACACTTTACAGCCGAGTCCATGAACACTGTTCAGAGATGTCCGATCTGACGTGATCTTTGAGTTTCTGAAAGAGATTAACATTTTTCATCTTGATTTAAGATTTTACTGAAGAAAGATTTTTAACGAAGTTTCTGGTGCGTTTTTAGAAGATGTATTTTAAAGAAATGTGTGAAAGGTTTTTTTTTATGACTTGTGAGTTGATTTTGGATTTTAATGTGGTGACAGCCCTGATATGGCCCTTTGCGGTCGGCTGGGCTATAAGCAACATTACCTTACCTTACTGCTTGCTTAGTATGTTCCATCGTATTTTGCCATCTTTGATGTACTAACTATTGTGTACTTTACACCTTGCTTAGTGTGTTTTGATTGTATTTTGCCATCTTTGATGTACTAACTGTTGTGGTGTACTTTACACCTTGCTTAGTGTGTTCGATTGTATTTTGCCAACCAGTCTCATACCTGAGAAAAAAAAAAAAAGGGGGAAAAAAAAGCAAAAGAAAAAAGAAAAAAAATCAATCGTGGAATTTTTTTTCTCTCCGCTTTTTTTTTTTTTTTTCAGATGAAGAGGACAATATGAAGCACCAAAAAAAAATGAAGAGGTGGATTCGGCCTTAGGGTAAAAAAAAAGGAAAAAAAAAAAAAAAGAAGAAAGTCACCGCCTTAGGTGCTCCATTGATCTAATAACTGATGCCACCAAAAAAAAACCCCCTGTATTTTGCTATGTTTGATGTACAAACTATTGTGGTGTACTTTACTCCTTGCTCAGTGTGATCGATTGTATTTTGCCATGTTTGATGTACAAACTATTGTGGTGTACTTTACACCTTGCTCAGTGTGTTCGATTGTATTTTGCCAACCAGTCTCATACCAGAGAGAGAAAAAAAAAAGGGGGGGGGGGGGGGGGGGGGGGGGGGGGGGGGGGGGGGGGGGGGGATGAAAAAAAGAAAAAAGAAAAAGTTAGTAATGGAATTTTTTTTCCCGCTGTGTGTGTGTGTGTGTGTGTGTGTGTTTTGGCAGATGAAGAGGACAATGTGAAGCACCAAAAAAATGAAGAGGCGGATTTCGACCTTAGAGGAAAAAAAGAAGAAAGTCATTGCCTTAGGTGCTCCCCATTGATCCGATAACTGATGCCACACAAAAAGTATTTTGCCATGTTTGATGTACTAACAACTGTGCTTTATTTTGCACCTTGTTTAGTGTGTCCCGTTTTATTTTGCCATGTTTGCAACAAAGCTAAAATCTGCCAAGTCTGCTGTACTTTACACCGTATTTGATGTGTTTATTTGTATTTTGCCTTGTTTACAGTAACGCTGCAGGCTGTAAAATCTACCTTACTTTGCCTTGATTTGTATGTTCTTTTTTGCCTTGTTTACACTCAAGGTGAAGTCTGTAAATTTCTACGTTGCTTTACATGTTGTTTTCAGTGTTCTTTTGCATTTTTTCCCTGTTTACAGTAGCGCTGCAGTCTGTAAAATCTGCATTACTTTACACCTGGTTTTGTGGTGGTCATTTGCGTTATGCTTCGTTACAGTAACATGTACTGCAGTCACAAAATTTGGTGATACTTGCACAGCTCACTATGTCGCGAGCTCTTTTTTGTTTGTTTGTTTTTGTTTGCTTGTTGTTGTCGTTGTCTTCTAACCTTTTTAAAAACTGCTGATCGGAAAAATATTGATTTTTGTGTTCCTGATCAGAACTTAACTACCATATACTGACTTTTTCTCGTGAATTTGTCGATCGATCCATTGTGGCATTTGCATTCAGGTCCATTAGTGTGGTGGTTCATTTGTCAATTGATCATTGTATTGAACACTTTTTCATTGGTCCATCAGTCTATATGCCCATAAACATGTGTAGATAGTATGCCAAGAAACAAAGTAACCATATTGATCTAACTCCACACTGAATACAGTCCAAACCGCTTATAACGAAGCTGAATGTCACGAATGCCGGATATTTCGAAGCAATAAGGTTGGTCCCGGCAATGCCGCTTATAAGGAAACGGTGTGGGGGGTCTCCAGTGGGCGATCATGCCAGTTATAACGAAGCCGCCGCCTATAGCGAAGTATATGTTCGGGTCCGGGAAGAGTTCATGCCGGATATAGCCGGACATATATTTCTAAGAAATGTTTGGTTGGTTCGCTGGGATGTATATTGTTTCATACTGTAGCTGGCTATTCTACGGAGATAGAGGAACGTCCGCATAGCACATGAAATGTAGATCCTTTTATGAGCTGCTGAAAATAGAAATCACACGTTTAACATGTGTTTGACTATCTGCATGACCCTAAGCTTGTTTCATTTTCTTATACATCTTTCTCCGCACTGTTCATGGTTGAGGTGTTTTTTTTATTTTCCCACCCGGCTGTGGCAACAATCAATCTCATCTAGTCTGTCAAAGAGTGTGACAGTTGAGGGATTTTTTCCATCCAGTGTGGCAGCAATCATCCTTTTCTGTTGTTTCACTGAACGTGAGAAATTGAGGATGTTTTTTTTCGTCCAGCTGTGGCACTAATCATTCTTTTCTGTTGCTCTCCACAGAATGTGAGAATTTGAGAGATTTTTTTTCGTCCCAACTATGGCAACAATCAGTGTTTTCTGTTGTCTCACAGAATGTGAACATTCGCGTATCAGAAATTATAACTGCCATTCTTTTAAGAGTATGTGAGTGACCTAATGTGTAATGCTAATAATAATAATAATAATAACCTCTTGTTTGTATACACTAAGACATAATAACACATCTATGACTTTTGCTGCAATGATGGAGGAAAGTCAAAAATTATCATTTTCGTTTCAAGACCTTATTCATACACTTGTCATTTCTGGTCATTATGATTTCTTGTCAAGCTGTGACAAGCACAAAAGATTGCCCGTGTATTTTAAAATCAGTTACTGAAGTTTTTGTTCCCGTACTACAATGACGTAACAGTGGGAAACAGTAAACCAACAGTGCCGAAATTTCCCTTCCTCCTCCCCCACCCATTCAAATCATGGCGCTTTGTAATTTCTTCTGACAATCTCTTTTTCCTGAAATCTTCAGAATAAAACAATGAATTTTGTTCGCCTGTTTTCTTTATTATCCATATGCTACAGATTTTACAAACGTCCTAGCAAAGTCATACTCAGGACCCATTTATTATTTAAAAAAAAAAAAAAAAATGCTGCTGTACCAGCCTTCCTGACTCAGCAGAAATGGCAGGAATACAAGTTCTGCAAACCAGAGCATGAAAAAAGGCTTTGGACAGCCTGGCTTGAACACATTTGTCAGGCGAAGTTTTGTTTTATATTGCTCGTGATCTCATCGAAGGAATTCTCGTGCATCCACGACTGACATGTCTCCAAACAATGGGCGATTAAAACATCAAACGCGACTTGCCCGAAAGAAGTTTCATTAACGGAGATTCTTTCCAGTTTGATGATCACAAAGACTTGTCACATGTCCACTCATCTTGACTCTGAATAAATTCTGTTACAAGTCTCAGTCCGCACTCAGGAGAAGGTCGTGGTTGAAAATGAACAGAACCAGGAGAGGGTCGTGGTTGAAAATGAACAGAACCAGGAGAGGGTCGTGGTTGAAAATGAACAGAACCAGGAGTGGGTCGTGGTTGAAAATGAACAGAACCAGGAGTGGGTCGTGGTTGAAAATGAACAGAACCAGGAGAGGGTCGTGGTTGAAAATGAACAGAACCATCCTTGAACGCATTTTATATCACAGAACTCTAAATGATCTCTCGGTCTCTGCATTTACTGCCCGTTTTACTGAAAGTGAAAATCAACAGGTTTTTGTTGTTGTTGTTTTTCTTTTTTTGTTTTGTTTTGTTCTTTTACTAACTTTGGTTTCTGCCCATACCTGCAACTGTTCTTTTGAAGTCGAGATAAGCATGTGAGCGAATGATGATGTCTGCAAACGCTTTGAATCGCTCTTCTGCGCAAGATTAAGCGCTATGCACGCACAGTTAATAATGATGCCATTCAGTATTAGGTTTTGGCCTCTTTGAAAAACTGCACTACTCGTTTGTTACACATGAAAGTCTTAAATATATATATAAAATTTTGCAGGTAAAAATTCTAAAACTCACACCGCCACTGAACAAAACGACGTCAACAGGTATATTTGAATAAAATGAATGCTAAAACAACAAATTGAACATATCTTCCCAAAGGGACGATTTTCATTTTCAAGCTTTACTATTCATTATATATACACACACACACACACATATATATATATATATGTGTGTGTGTGTGTGTGTGTGTGTGTGTGTGTGTGTGTGTGTGTGTGTGTAAACGACGTGAATTAAATATGACAAGTTTGAGAATTTTGCACAAAAAGTTATTGATCACACTTTATAATAAACCTATAAACCTTTTTTCTATAAAAACCTATATAAATCTATATATCAAACCTTTTATATAATAAACCTTTTTCTGTATGTGTGTGTAAACGACGTGAACTGAATATGACAAGTTTGAGAATTTTGCACAGAAAGTTATTGATCACACTTCATAATAAACCTTTTTCTTGCTTAAAAAACAAACAAAAAAACAGTTTTGATAATACATACCATATTACTGATGCAGGAAATTCATTCGTGTCACACTTTAAAAATCTTTTTCTCATGTTATTGTCGCTGGTACTGTCGACACATATTGTACATAATAGGTCTCAAGCTTGATTGTATACAACGCAATTATACCACACCCAATGAAACACGCGCACGCACACTCACACACACAGATACACACACACAGACACATAGACACATGTGTGTGTGTGCGCGCACGCACAGGTACCTATCTATCTTAACATTTTTACATTTAAAATCCAACGTCCTAATTTTTTGTTTCTGTGCACTTTTCATCCCCCACCCCCGTTTAAAAAAAAAAATTCTTTTTTAATCTTTGTAAGTTACTGTTGTAATGACGGAGGAATCGTCGGTCTGCAGTTGTCTATCCTTGCTACTAATTAATTTTGTTAATCATGTTCTTGTTTGTTAAATCAGTGGGAGACTGCATCTCTTGCAATATTCAAGTGAAGGCTGATCTGCAGAATTCTTGGCTGCTGTCAGCACTTAGATGACTACAATGCTTGGTTATTACACTTCTGTGACTCACACGGTCATCAAACAGTTGAGCTAACCTCTCTGTTGACACCTTCTTCCCTTCATTGTACCCTTAAACGCATCCTCAAGCGTAGGCTCAAAGATTTCCCCCTACTCTCTTATCATACTTTTCTACGAAACGATTTCAGTTTTACAGAGATATTTTCTCACAGCGTTTTCTTATCGTTTTACTTTTCTTTCCTTCGCTGGCTGCCTCGACGTGCAGTTGGATTTTTTTTTTTTTTTTTTTTTTTTAAACTTTAGTTGGTGGGAATATCCCAGATTTACGGACTGTGATACATCTCTGTTTGATGCCAAGAAAGCACTGACGTAATCAGCCCTGTCTGAGTCCGAAGCAGCAGACGAAAGGCCTCTGAGCAGGCGATATGAATTGTACTTATTTTCAGGGTACACTGCAATGGTCCACGCACGTTGCTAGTGAAGAATGTTTATATCTAAAAAATCAAAGGTCCCGATTCTTTTATTCATATCTTCTCCCCCCCCCCCCCCCCCCCCCTTTTTTTTGTTTTGTTTCTTTCTTGTTCGATGTTTACCAAGTTATTGTCGCAATGATGGAGAAATTGTTAGCGCGCACTTATTTATATATATATATGTATATATATATATAAAAAAATAGGATGGTAAAAGGAAGTTCTAAAATCAACAGGTCTGTTTCGAGCGCTCGCTCTCCTCAGGATCCTGAGGAGAGCGAGCGCTCGAAACAGACCTGTTGATTTTAGAACTTCCCTTTACCATCCTATTTTTAATAGATGTTGCTCCCCAAGGGGTTGAGCACTTTAAGAATTTTATTAGGCATTTTAGTGGTATTATATATATATATATATATATATATATATATATATATATATATATATATATATATATATATATATATATATATGAATACCACTAATATGCCTGGTAAAAATTTTAAAGCGCTCAACCCTTGGGGAGCAACATCTGTTAAAAACAAAGTCTTAAAAGGAACTCTAACAACTCTACAAATTTGTTTCGAGCACACAGCTCTCTTCAGGATGATTTTTGGGTCGCCTATCGCCGATGTTACATAGTTTGTAGGGCCCAGTGTCACTGTTTGCACGTGCGGGTTGGCTGCACGTGTTTTTTTTTTTTTTTTTTTTTTTTGGGGGGGGGGGGGGGGGGGGGGGGGGGGGTCAGGTTGTTATTCAGGGTGCGTTTGCTGACAACGATTTCCATTTGTGCCTGCAGTTGTATATAAACATTTTGCTAGCATGCAAATACATATGTATATAAGATTTCAAACATAGTCTGGTTTTTCTCTGTTTTACTATTACTATCATATGTATGTAATCTATATAAGTCTGCATACTGTTTTATCTGTTTGAAAAAGACAGGTGTGTTGTACCGATCTCTATTCTGCTGTTTCTCGAAATAAACTATTAACGATTCTCATGTTTGTGATTGGTGGATGGGTAAGTTGTGACCGGTCTGCATTGTGTATTGAAAGTGTTGCACATAACAGGAAGAATAGACTTCCATGTCCAGCGTCTGCAAAACCTTTAGCTGCGATGAACCGGTTTGATAAATCAGTCTTTATGCCGTAATTCAAAGCTCGTGATTTGACTGGCAGCCGTGGCTCTTCAGCGAGTTATTCATTTTCCAGTTATACGCGACAATACCTGTTATATCATGATAAGAAGCTTTCTGATTTGAAGTTCCAGTCTATGCTTACTGTCACTACTTGCAGATGAGTTCAGTCAAGCTTGTGAAAGCCTTGCTGTCTTAAATGGGGTTATGGGCTCGTTGTCACCCTCATTCTCTTTGCCGTCGACTTCATTTCGATAATCAGAGAAGCAAGTGAACGTTACAGGAAAACACACACACACACACAAACTGTATTGGTTTCTAAACTCACAGTAAATGTTTGAACGCGTTGCCTGTTCCAAGTACCCACCATAAGCACTTAAGAGTTCATCTGGTAACTCGATTTACACAGAGAGATCAATGCCCGTCATCTTAAGGCCAAAGGGCACCCACCGGAGGAAAACAGTGCCCTGTGGCCTAGCCTAGCCACCTCGCAGAACACGATGAATTCGTCAATAGCGAGGACATTTGACATGATCACATCATGGTCACAGGCGTGGAAAGGAAATCGAGAAGGACATTCCTGTAATTGCATGGTATGAAGGGGACCCATGGAATTGTTTACCAGTGCTGGCTTGTAACTTTTAATTTTACAGGTATCTTTATTTCACACGGACTAGACTTTTATGTTTGATATTGTTGTTGCTGTAAGCATATGGTGGCAATTCTCTTTGTCCTGGTATGTGACCATAAAGAAGTCATCGTTAACATGATCTCCACTGGCCCAGAGCAGTCAAAATCAAATCAGACACTGCCTTCGCGACTTTTTTTTTTTTTTTTTTTCATCGCCGGTGGTTCGCAATTCGCCGTCAGAGTTAGCTCCCTTGAGCAAGAAGTTGTCTAACGGCGAGAAATAACTTCATTAGTGTCAGTTTCTAAACAGAGTGACAGGGCTGAATATGAAACAAAATTTCGAAAGAGAGGGGGTTTAGTCACCGCCAAGGACACAGACAATCATAGCATTGTCCTGTGCTATGTTTGTGTCCTTGGCGCTAACAAACCCCCTCTCTTTAATAATAACAATAATATAAAATTCAGCAGGGTGAGAACTAGGCCGTGAGGCCTTTAGCTGATTTTTTGATCAGACACTACAACTGCTTCACTAAAAAGCTATCCTAAACGATCTTTTGATCGTTCATCCTGATTCTATTACTTGTGACTTCCGCTAGTAATTTTCTTATGTGGTCGAAGCTGAGACGTAGAAAAAAATTTCCTGCACGTCTCTGGTCTAAGTGGGTGGCTAAGATTGCAAGAGTACATTCGTTCCTTGAAGGTGCTGTCCAGATGATTCTTGAAACTGTTCAGAGTTTCTGCATTCACAATCTTGGTGTCTCTTTCATTAGTGTAAGTCAAAAACAAATTGACGCAGCTTCACAGTAAACACAGACTGCCATGTCCGACTTGACGGAAAATAAGCTAACTCCGATTTGCTTGGAAACGTTTCGGTCTTTTTCTATAGGAGTCGGATCAACGTCACATGCTCAGACGAGTCCCTGAGGATACCGCAGTTGTCACGTAAAAGAATCATCACAAATCGCTGCTTTGATTCAAACTATTCAATACTGTAAATCATTCGCCTAGTTCTTTCTTTCTTTCATTTTTTTTTTCTTCTCTAAATGGATATTCTGCATTGTTTACTACAGACGGACATGCACATACTGCAAAGCAGTCCCTTTTCTCATAAAAATCGAGAGCCATTGTCATTGTTACCGACGTCACTAAGTTTGTCCACTGCATGCGGCACAGTGTACGGAAGTAACGGAAACACGTCACACACATGGCATGAAGGGTTAAAAATGTTACTTTCTTTGAAAGCATAAAAAAAAAAAAAATCAGCCGCATCATTCAATAGTATTAAATGCATGAAACAACACTAAAAATGCCAATCCCTCATAGTATTTCTCTTCTTTTTTTCTGTTCCCGAGTCAAAATAATCTCTTTAAATTCCTAACAGAATAAAAACTTGTGTACATTGTCAGTTCTTACTTGAGTCATGAGTGCGACGACACTAATGACGGATCAAATGACTGAATACAACAAAACTACGTCACTGTTTTCAATTTGAGGAACATCATGTACGGCCACTAACTTCTTTTTAGAAAGGCCCCCTTAAAAAAGCACTCTTTTCAAATACTTTCTGTAATCCAGTAACTTTTGCAGGTTACCCTTCACCAGAGAACAGGTTCCAGGAGACACACTGATCATAGTTGGCATGTCTTCAGAGCCCAGCGGATTGAACAGAGCCTTTTCAGGGATGTACAACTCATACAGAAAAATGTCATTTGTGGAATATAGTTGATGAAAAAAAAATGTTCTGAAAAAGAAACAAACAACAAAAGCAAACATGGCATGGTAGCTAAAGTATTGACATCCTTATGGAAGATAGGATTAGGCTGTGTTGACAACACCAGTCATTCCCCTTGATTTGTCACACCCCGACTGACTGTTTTTTTTTTTTTTTTTAAGAAATATAAAAACCATATAAATTCCACAAAACATAGTTTAAAAATCATACTGGCAGAGTGCAGAATGAACAACCAGCGTCCACTGTTTAGTTTTCACTACCTAGTTCCCAGATTACTTATGAAAAAAAAAATCGCATGTCATAATTCGTGATTTAAAAATTACTAGTGTAAAATAGTTTCCAGAGCAAAAGCAGATGGGTCCGCAAAGACTGAAAATGCGTACACAACAGTAAAGACAGACAAACATTAAGAAAGGCAGAGTCAGAGAGAGTGACAGGCAGGGGGAAATTACTAGCACAGAATCACCAGGTGGGGAAATAATTTGCGCTGAAAGTCTTGGCATCCTCACTGAGATGACTTGATTATTTCCAATTAATCGTGTTTTGCAATATCAAACATGACAGAACACGTACGGTTGTATCAAAAGATTGCGTCGTCCATATTTACATGTGCATCATTTATGCCAGGGCCTTATGATGTGTATGTTTCCGGTATAATACGACATTGTAGACATTACAGACACCACAATGAAGACAGATCTGTTCGAGTTTGGAATGGATCCCGATCAAATGCTGGATCCAGGATCCTAAACTTTTTAAATGTTCCACTGACTGAGTTGAATTATCAACAAAATGAGATATTGCTATGGAATGTTAAAACCTTTTGGCCGTGTAGATGTGGACTCTTGGCATTCCCTGTAAGCCATTGAAAAAGTGCACGGAAAGGAACGCTTTCGGTCTATTTTGTTTCTTTCCCCGGTTGTTCATGCAGAGCTGAAGGCATTTGTAAACACACCAGTACCTGTCGTTGATTCTGATGACAGAAAGGCGATTTATTACCTTTTAGTTGTTTATAACAGTGCAGTGACCCTATCAGGTCAAAGTCCTCACTGCAGAAATTGGAGTTAGGGGGTTTGTGGGAACGTCTGCATACAGCCTCATGAAATAGCTCTCAGTTGCAGGGAGGGAAAAAACCAAAGCCCTGAAAGCAATGGCAGAAGCGGCAGAGAGGTGTTCAAGTTGGATCTGGTCAAGGAGGAACAAAAGTGAACTTCATAAGGCTTAACTTTCCTACAAATATCAGGGGGCAGCAGAGGGACATCCGGAGTCATGAACCGGGTGTGGCCCAACCCCCTAGAGTGTCAGGAGATAAGGGCCGAAACACTCGCTTGAAGGGGGTTCTCTTCTGAGGACTCTCTGCTGCCACGCTCTCCACGAGTTTCTTTCTACTGATGCATGGGTAAACCATTGACTTCCGGGAATAGGCCGGAGGACGTCCGGGAAAGACCGGAGGACACTGGGAAAGACCAGAACCAAGGGCTCTGTGGGGCTGGCTCCCCACTTTGCCTTCAACATGTGGCTACTAGAAACAAAAGGAAAAGATGCTCCCAGGATTCACCGAAAGGGGGAGAGAATGATGAATCCATCGGTGCTCAATCAATCACGACTGCAAATCCCAAACGGACTACGAACATGGACCAAATGGAATATCCATGTGTCTGTGGAAAACTACCCAAAGAGAAAACACCTCCAAAGAAGTCCAGACGCCAAGAAGAGATGGACAAGATCAGGGTCCAAAAGAAAAAACCTCAAGAAGCAAATGAAGACTGCTCTGCCAGCTGAAAAACAAGGCTTGGAAAAACTCTGGGAAGACCTGAAAGCAAAACACAGCGCCCTCAGCAAAGCGGAATCTGCGAGGAAGAGGAAAAGCAAAAAGAAGACACAAGAGCGTTTCTTCAGAGACCCCTTCCAGTTTGCCAGAACTCTGTTCGAGCAGCCAAAATCTGGGACCCTAAGTGTGGACAAAGGAGTTCTTGAGCAGCATCTGAGAAAAAAACATACTCTGACTCACAGAGCAAAGCACCACTCGACATTCAAGGTCTGGTGTGGCCAACCAACCCTGAGGAACAGTTCAATGACAAGCCTCCAACGTTGGCGGAATCAAGAAGGTGGTCGACAAAGCCAGAGCCAAATCATCACCAGGGCCAAACGGAATACCTTACCAGCTGTACAAGAAATGTCCCAAGGTGCTGGAGTGGCTCCACAGGCTGCTGCGATCAGCTTGGAGAAATCAGAAGATCAGCGGCCAGTGGATGACGGCAGATGGTGTGTACATCCCCAAAGAGCAAAACTCAAGTGACATCAGCCAGTTCAGGCCAATCACTACTGAAACGTCGAAGGGGAAAATCTTCTCTGTCATGGCAGCAAGGCTGACCAAGTACCTCATGGAAAAAACAGTACTTGGATGTGTCAGTCCAGAAAGGTGGCATTCCAGGCGTGGCTGCTGTGTAGAACACGCCACAATGATCTGGGCGCAATCCAAAGAGCAAAAACAGAAAAAAAGAGAGACCTGGACGTAGTGTGGCTCGACCTGGCAAACGCATATGGATCTGTACCCCATGAGATGATACAGTTGGCTCTTAAGATGTACCATGTGCCAAAGAACATCCGCGACATGCTCAAGAAGTACTTCAATGGGCTTTCTCAATGCGGTTCTCTACCAAGGAGTACACAACAGATTGGATCAACTTGGAAGTGGGCATTGCAATGGGCTGTGCCATTTCCCCAATACTGTTCGTGTTGGCAATGGAAGTCATCTTGAAAGCAGCAACAAGCAACGCAAGACAAACAGACCTTGGCGATGGATACAAGATGCCCCCTCTCAAGGCCTTCATGGATGACACTACAGTGATTTCATCCAGAGAAGACGAGACACGTCACGTGCTGAGAGGGCTGGACGACATAGTTGCCTCATCCAGAATGAAGTTCAAGCCAAAGAAATCACGGAGTCTCTCACTGAGGAAAGGAAAAGTGGCCGAATCTGTGGTCTTCAGTGTTGCCAACCAGACCATTCCAACAGTAACAGAAGAGCAGTCAAGAGCCTTGGAAGATGGTGATGATACGCTGAAAGACACACGAAGAGCAAAAGAAAACCAAACAGATGTCGGAAGAAGGCTTGGAGACCATTGACCAGTGTGGGCTCCCTGGCAAAAACAAGGTCTGGTGTCTGCAGTTCATGCTGATACCAAAGCTCCTATGGCCTCTGATGATATACGACATCTGCACCAGCATAGTGGAGGCAATGGAATCCAAAATCAACAAGTTCACAAGGAAATGGCTTGGTGTCCCACCCTGTCTGACTGACATAGCGCTATACTGTCGCCAAGCAAAGCTGAAACTACCACTGAAATCCATCCTGGAGGAATATAAAGCAGGGAAGATCAGACTTCAAAGCATGCTGGAGGACTCAGGAGACAAGGTGGTTGAAGCAATCAAGCCCCAGCTGAAGACAGGCAGAAAATGGAAAGTTCAAGGCGATGGATTCTGCAAAAGAAAGTCTCAAGATCAGAGAAATAACAGGACACACACAGACCAACAGACAAGGACTGGGGGTGACCAAAACTGAATGGTGGTCAAAGGCCAAAGGAAAAAGCCAAAAGAGACATGATGATTCAGGAGATGAGAAAAGAAAAAGAAGACCAAAAAAGACTCCAAAAAGCAGTCCAGCAGAGCCAGCAAGGGCAATGGACAACGTGGGAGAAATGCACTCCAAAGAAGTCTCACTTGGAATGACATTTGGCACATGGCCCCTCTCAGGATCAGCTTCATTCTCAGATCTGCATATGACCTTCTGCCTTCAAATGCAAACCTGGTGAAGTGGGGGGGAAAACAGACGATCCTTCATGCCCCCTTTGCCATGAAAAACAAACAGTGGAGCATGTCCTAAGCTCATGTAAAGTAGCCCTGGCTCAAGGAAGGTACACATGGAGGCACAACCAAGTGCTCAAAGAGATTGTACAAGTAGTCTGGGCTAGTACCCACAAAAGGGAAAATCAGGACTCCAAAAGCACCCGCAACATTCTTCACGGCAGGAGGCAGCGAATCATGGCCAAGAACAACAGTGCCACTCGGAACATGCAGGCAGAGTCTGCTGGACGGGGCAGATGACTGGGAGTGCACAGCAGACCTCCCAGAATGGAATAGTCACCCAGAGATTATCAGCAAGAGTGGCATGAGACCAGACATAGTATTACACTCTCAGTCAACCAAGCAGCTGATCATGATCGAGCTCACGGTGCCATATGAGAACAGAAATGGAGGCAGCTCAGATCTACAAGACTGAAAAGTATGCTGATCTGGCAAACAGCATGAGGAGAGAAGGCTATCAGGTCAAAGTCCTCACTGCAGAAATTGGAGCTAGGGGGTTTGTGGGAACGTCTGCATACAGCCTCATGAAACAGCTCTCAGTTGCAGGGAGGGAAAAAACCAAAGCCCTGAAAGCAATGGCAGTAGAAGCGGCAGAGAGGTGTTCAAGTTGGATCTGGTCAAGGAGGAACAAAAGTGAACTTCATAAGGCTTAACTTTCCTAAAATATAGGTGTCCCTGTGGCTCAGTGGTTAGTGCGCGAGTCATTAAGTGGAAATGAGCATGTCCAGAAGGGCATGGGTTCGAATCCCAGTCATGGCCCAAGATGGGGGGAAAAAAAAAAGAAAAAAAAAAAAGGGGCAGCAGAGGGACATCCGGAGTCATGAACCGGGTGTGGCCCAACCCCTCTAGAGTGTCAGGAGATAAGTGCCGAAACACTCGCTTGAAGGGGGCTTCTCTTCTGAGGACTCTCTGCTGCCACGCTCTCCACGAGTTTCTCTTGTATCTTTAGGAACTGAAAAATCACAACTTTTTGTGGTCTGAGATTGGTCTGCAAGAGGGGGCACCTTTGTTAAGAGTTATAACTTGCTAGCATCCCAGTTCTTCCCCTAGGAAGTAGGAAAACAGTAACCATCAGATCAGGCTCTTAAATATAGACTATGTCACAGGCTTTGAGACCTACTATAAAGTACCACTGTTATACCTGTGCTAGACTGTAAGCATACTCCGCTGGTACGCAGATTAATGGTGCACAAAAGGGAGATAATGCACAGGCACTCTGGTGGGATGCCGAGGACCAAGTCCCATCTTTTCTGCCCAACTATCCACAGGTCAGACTGAAGTTCTCAGTTCCCTGTTGACATGATTCATCTGAATTGTACTTAACTCACCATCTGCTTTAACTCACCACAAAGTGGTTGATGCAAACGGAAAAAAAGATAACCAAAAACAACAGCGCATAATACAAAAACTAGAAATGATGTTGATTTGTTGGTCTTCCTTTGTTCCGTAACACCGATTAATGAATGTTTGTTGGCAGAAGAAGGATGATAAAGTGTAAATTAGCATGCTCTCTCTCATCTGGATAATCATACGGTCTCTGCTGTCTGGGGATCTGGATGCAAAAACAAATGAAAGCGAAATGAAAAACAGTTCCTGTGTCATATGCTTGGCTATTGAAAAAAAAACGACAATGTACTGACAGTTCCTGCCTCTGCAGTCACACAAAGCAGTTCCTCAGCTGATCCATTCTTTGTTCTTGGTAAACACACACACACACACAAAATTCTTCTTTCCTCATTTTTTTTTTTGCCTACATTTTTTTTGTAACTCATAGGTGACAATGATCTAGCTGTATTTCAAACATAACTTTCATATAGATAGAAGGGTTTTTTTTTTGTTTGTTTTTCTCTATTAAATTCCAAGTGAAGTTGGCATCAATCAGGGTGGACTTTATCACATAAAGAATCTGGCAAAAACTCTTTTATTCCAAACTTTTATATCTATCACCGTTACTCCCCCTCCCCCCCCCCCCCCCCCCCCCAAGCACTGAACTTCGTTCACAACTCAAATGTGCAGAAACGAAAGAAAGCAGGAAAAGGGCTGTCAAAGTCCGAGACTGAATCACCCAAAACGAGGAACGTCCCAAACTGTGTTCAGAAAAGATGTGAGAAATTATCACATTCTTGACACTAAAAGTAACATTTTTTGAAAGTTAGGTGTGAAAAGGCGAATCTAGGTTTGAACATACAAAATATAACTACCATATATGCAAAACAGTGTTTCGCTTGGAGCGTGTAAATACCTTGTATGTGCTTACCAACAAAACTTTCACCATGCATTCCTCAATTGAAGGACAACTGTCACGCCAGGTATCTCTGCCACATCGATAGTTTTCATTTTATTACCTGGTTTGATGACAATCTTCATGACACAAGCAGTTTAAGACAGGTCACTGTCTACAACACAAGGTCTCATGCAGAGAAGATATTCACAAATAAATGTTCTACATGAAAACATGTCAGACATGTGACACATAGGAATACACTTTGAAACAGTCGTACTGATTGCAGCATAAGTTCACGCATCATCCAGTTTCTCTCCACCATCATCTCTATCTAGTTGTACTGCAACGGCCGTTGTTCACTGTTCTCTTTGCTAAATTGAAACAAATCACAATTGTTATCAGTCATTGTTCAGTGAATGATTCGTAAAGAGGAAACTGATTACAATCAGAAATTTCCTCCTATTCCACTTTGTGTTCATGACTTCAGTTATAAACACTGCATGTATTGTAGCACACTGACAAGAATGTGGTGCCAGGCTCATTCCCATGTGTGTGTGTGTGTGTGTGGTTTCCCTAGCTATAAAGTGGTTTACCAATTGGTTGGTAATCTGCAAAGGTTTTCTTTTTTGTTTGTTTGTTTGGTAAGCCCTCTTTGCTTTGACTTGTTTTTATTGTCTGAATGCAGACCTTCCACATCGTAAAACCTAGCATTCACTTTGTAGATTTCTGAAAATTAAAAAAAGTTTAACATAATGGAGGGAAAAAACGGTTGTTGTGGAACATTCCAGTTTGATTTAAATGAAAGGGATTTTCTATGAATATGGCATATATCAGCTTTGAATTCTTTTCGCAGTAATTCTTACAAATGCATTTAAAAAATTTGATAAACCTGGTTCAGGGTTTGTGAACATTTGTAGTGTGTATGTGTCTGTGCTTGTGCATGTGTTTGTGTGTGTGTCTTGTGTGTGCAACACCCAATCCATCTATTCATACAAAACGCCTGAACAGATAGCACTTTATGATGACATGACACGCATGAAGTTCGAAACACTGAGCAAACTGGTTTCCCAGGTAGCAGGACGGAAGGAAGCGTTATTCACAGATCAGTTTTCCATTCTCCAGGAACGATGGGTAAAACTTGCAAAGCAGTTTAACTGTGTTGCAAAAGTGGAAGAATAAACAACGCTCACACATTTACTATTACTTAAAAAAACACACTAAACAAAAAGCTAAACAAACAATTTTTTTTTAAAAGGCAGAAAGACCAAAAACTTTAGCCCAAACATTAACAGAGATGCAATCCCACAATTTACGGTGAAAAAGAAATAAATCTTCCATGTCCACCAGCTGGCAGATGTTTGATCGCATGCTCTCTGAATAACATCAGCCTGCATTGGTCACATCTTTGAATTTACTTTTCTGAGCACATAATGTACACTCCAAATCAGTTTGTGCACTCACTTTGGTGTACCAGAAACTTTCATAATGGATCAGAAAGTCACGGAGTAAGCAGAAATCTTCCAAACTGGGATAAAAACAAACAAACACAGATGGTGAAATGCCCTTTCTCATATTCTAAAGAAGATCATCACTTCCTTCACACCTTTTTTACTACACCATTCTTAGCTGAAACAATGACAAACAATCCTGGTGTCTTGGTCAGCGCCTAATTGGGTTTGGTTGATTTTCTGAAATAAAGGATTCTCTAAAAGCTTCATAAACTGAAGCAGAAATAAAACTAAAAAAAAAAAAAAAAAATGTTGTCAGCATAAGAGTAGTACAGACAGCACAAAATGCTGTTCATTTTCTGATGACAAACAGGCAAAAACCCTATGAATATCAATAAAGATCTGTATAACTGTACCTATACAGCGCTATGCACTTTCAGTTACTTTGAAACATAGCAAACAAAAGCAGCTGTTGCAATGTTACATTAAGTAAACCATTTGGCATACATTCAGTCGAATGACAGAATAAAACACAGTATGGTCAATATACAAACATGCGTTCACATATTACGCATATTATATGTACACACATGTTCAGGCATGTAATGATGTACATTGTACAGACACACACACACACACTTACAATGCACCCACAGAGAACTCTACTACTGTACTAGTCAAACCATTAATAAATGGCAACAAAGCCAAGTCACTACTTTGCTTGTTTCTTCACAGAAAAGTTAAATTATGTTTCATATTCACAACTTGAACAGCAAACAATCTTTTTCACATAAAACAAGCGAGATCACAAAATGTCAAAATCACAATTCACACAAAACCTATACGTGAACTGCTGGATTTGTTTTATATATCATACAAAACATTTAATATAAAGGCAGATGAAAAATAGAAGCCACATAACACCCATAAGATAATGGCAATATTTCAGTTTATTTCAACCTTTCTCAATTGATACAAAATCAGTTTTACTCTCTTTGAATCTAAACCGAAACAAAACAGAAAAGGCAAAAAAATAAAACAAAAGAAATAAAGCAACAAAAACAACAGTAACAAATGCCACAGCAAGTACCACCAGTGAAAACATGGTAACATTTGCTTATATCTCTTTATATGATAGAGGGGAAATGAAAACTGAAAATTTTGTTGCAGTGTAGGATAGTGCAAGTGCAGTCCCCCCCCCCCCCCCCCCCCCCCCCCCCCCCCCCCCCCCCCCCCCACGCATATTTTACATGTTTGATGTAAAATTCTGTGGCCACAAATTTCTGCACTCAGCCAAAAGGACTTACAAATAACTGGTGCATGACTCTTGGGTCTGTGGGGGTGCACTACGTGCAGGCGGGTGGTGAACATACACACGTGTCAATGCGCAAGACAACAAAGATGTGCTGCAAAATCCACAGGAACATCTTTTTCCAAACCATACACTACTGAGTCTTTCTCCCTGCCCCTGTACTGACAACAGTTATCCCTTCGTCCAATCATGAGACTAGCTACCCTGTTTGATACAACTCATTTCTCACAACAACAGATTATTTACATATTCAAATGAATTGTACAGACCTGCACTGAATTACATAATGGACTCTATACACTCAGCATTAAGACCCATGACTTTTGCAAGTGCAGATAATCCATAATATTAAGAACTTTGCAAATGGCGACTCCTTCGACTTCTGCGGACAACCGGAGAGGTGAGCACAGCCGGTTGTGACGCCTCCTCCAACTGCTTCTCTGTCTGCAAGAAACCACAAAGACTGTTGGTACCAGGAGGGATGACTAGCAATGATTATACAGCTCAACATCTCTGTAAAGTAACCAGCTCTTTGCAGTTGACTGTATGTATACCTTGAGTAAAAAGTTACCATGCAGAAAAAGACAGCATAAAAAGGGTAAGAAGAAACTGATATGTTCCCGTAAAGCATACACTTTGTGTAAATAATTCGAGGTGAACACCTGACGAAATCGGAAAATTCCAGACGGAATCGATCAGTACAGCAAACGAGACCTGCACTGACAGTTTGCAAACGCTTGAACTCTTCGATGAAAAATCAAATCGCAAAAAAAAGGCAGAGGGAAACCTCTAAATAAGACCCTTCAAGGCAGAAGGGGGTCCAAACATGTGACCTGGCCCGGCCCCCTCACAGTGTATGGAGTTCAGGACTGAAACACTTAGAAGGTGGGGGCAAGTGAGGAAGGGGGGGGGGGGGGCAGCCAGCTTCTTCTCTGAAGACCTCCTGCCATCAAGCTCTCTCCTCCAGTTTCTTTCTCCTTAACCAAAAAAGACTGCTTCCCTTTACAGATAGTGTATGACTGTGCTCAAGTGTGTGAATTAAGGGGTGAGAGAGAGAGAGAGAGAGAATGAATGAATGTGTGTGTGTGTGTGTGTGTGTGTGTGTGTGTGTGTGTGTGTGTGTGTGTGTGTGTGCAACATTCAAGTCAGTCTTTACCAAACTGACCTGCCAATAAAAAAAAAAACCCTCGTCCTCAATTCCACTATGTTAAAAAAAAAAAAAAACTCTGGAGTTTAATACTGAGAAGTTCCACTGGATTAACATCTGACATTACAAAAAAAAAAAGAAAAAAAAAGAAGAAAAAAAAAAAAAAAAAAAAAAAAGAAAAAAAAAAACATCCAGATTTCAAAAAGCTTGTGGTGATATATACAGTGGACAGGGGAATGGTTGGGAAAAAAAACAACATAAACATGTGTACATGAATTAACTAGTGCAGCATTTTGCAATCAGATGTACTATGTCTGATCACAAATACCCCCCTCATCTCCACCCTGTTCTTTTCCCAGTCCCTTGATGCAGCTTGCATTATACTTGATTAAATAAATGATCATTACAAAACTAACCCGCTATCTGCCCAGCCAAAAGAGCCTTTAACCTCCCCACCACACTGCAAAGGGGAAATAGTAGCTATTGAAGCTGTCATGAATCCGTAGATTCAGATAGCAGCGTTGATTATACGTTGGTCAGTTCAGACTTTGTACTCAGCAACGTGACTGGCCTCATGTGTTTACATGGTGCAGGAAGAGGGTGGAGATGAGGGAGAGGGAGAAGACTGGTGAAGACAAGAAGCCTTGGCCCAGTTTGGGAAGGGGGTGGGTGGAAGGGAGCGTAGCCGTGCAGGTTAGTGAAGTGCTGGTTTCAGTGGAAATTTACTGCCTCCGAGTGAACAACAGCCAAAGATCCTTGATTCTACAGGAACCCTAGAGTTGAAAATACAAAGAATTCGAGAGACATGTTTTATTTCTGCTCATGCTGCTTGTCACTGATCAGAGGATTGGCCACCGAGTCCATGAGTTCAGTCTTGGATGTATGTTTGGGAATATTATGCTTTTTTTTCATGTGCCTGCAAAACCAAATTATATGAGTGTCCATAAAAAGCTTGACTGCTCAGTTTCTGAGTATATATCAGCCCTGATACGGCCCTTTGCGGTCGGCTGGGCTATAAGCAACATTACCTTACCCTCTGAGTATATGAATCATCTTTATGTTGACTGCACCCCAGGTGTGACTGTCTCCAGGTAGTTAGTGACTTGCCTACCTGTGTAAGGTGCAAATATTTTCATAAACATGCACCATGCTATATTTACGTGCATACCCTGATCAGAATATGTCATTTCAAATGGTTTTTGCTTGCCTTTTTGTGTGTGTTGATTATTACTCTGTAGTGATGGAGTGAGACATTTTTGTTTGCACAGAGATCTTTTTTTTTCTGGCAGAGAGAAAACAGCAAATGCAAATTCATGTATCTTTGATAAGTTACTTGCTGAGTGGAAAAAAAGTTTTCTTTTTATATTTTTTCTTTTTTTATACTAAATGTGTATACAAAATACACTCCTAAATGTGCACTGGTCTGTCTCTGGTGTACATGCCGTTAATAGTCTGAATACAAAACTAGCAGAACAAGATAAAGACCCTTGCACGATGTTTCTGACACAACAGTACTCATTATGAACATTTGTGTGGTCGCATCCTGTTTACAATCTGCAGCTTCCTGTCAGAGGAAACATCACTTGTGTCTGATGCGGAAGGCACTGCTTGCTTCCAGGTCATCAGAACAATGACGATCTCACAGTCATCACTTCCTGTTGTTTCTGAAGGTGCCCCTCGTTTGGAGGCTACATATCTGTGTCCACCAATCCCCAGTGGTCAGACACACTTTGAGATAACCGAATTCAAGGAGTTTTCGAGGATCCTTTACGACTTTTCACAGATTTCATTTGCTGTAAAATAACTGGTTAACATTAATAACGAATTTTACAACTAAAAGTAGTTTGACAATATACTTTCACCAGCAAACAATCACCTTATCCTCACTTTTGTAGAACACCACCATGTTATCAGGATTATTCAAAAAACAAATAAGAAAAGAAAAAAGGAAAGCAGGGACACTGGATTATATTACAACTCACTTACTTTTCACACCTTTTCCTTACAAAAAAAAAGGAGGTGGGAGGGCGTTTCTAGAGTGTGGACAGGTAAGCATATTGTAAAACTAAAAGTAAAATTCTTGTTCCTCATACTCACCTGTCCAAACAAATGCCCAATTATTGAAAAGGATGGTGGGAGCATATTCATCTAAGGAGAGAGATACTGATTCGTTCTTCATATTATTATTCACGAGAATGATTCTGTGAAGTTCCCCAAGAGCTAGGCGCCAGAGACTCAAAGAAAGGCTCCCTCAATAGCTTGCAGGTGAAATTCCCTGCTCTCTCTTGAAGGATAAAATAGGAAAAAAAGCGAAACAAGAAAAGTCTTGCAGGATCAAGAAAAGGACTGATGGTGCCAACTGATAAAACATCAAGCACACCAAAAACATCACAAAAAAACAACAAAAAAGACAAAATACACCTTTTGCACACAAATCGAACAATGTCATAGGCAATTTGAATCTCCCTTAACAATTTTTTTTTTTTTTAATTGAACATAGCACCAAGAGAAAAAACACAAAGACAAAGGAGGCAAATATATTGATGGGTAGGCCACTGAATTGGTGGTTAAAAGTCAGTGTGGGTGTGCGGCTGCCTAGGCAGCCACAATCCGTCCTCGACATTCAACTTCCATGCCTTCAGTCTTGTCACAATTACAAACTCTGCCAGAAGTAGCATCTTCTAGCCTGCTGCCCGACAAATGTCAGAGACCATAATGCACCGCCAGAGAAAGTAGCTGCCAGAAAGAGCCCAGACTTCATGTGCCTTTATATCTGCTGGGGGGAAAGAGATTTATGGCCACAGACAAAAGCCTGGCGAATAACCTGCCTACACCAAGAGCTAATGATCTGGGGTCTGATAGCAGCACTCAGCCTGGCAAAGGGTGGTTGAGAAGCCTGATTCTGACCTCTGAAGGGAAATCTTCAGTGCTCTGACTGGACATTTCACCTGCTCCACCTTCGATCGATCACCTGGGCCTGGGACTGGACGACGAATGGGCCAGCGGAGGCAAGATTATCAACAGGGGCCACCCTTCAGGCTTCGCGATCTTGGCTAGGAATGACGGGCATGTTGAAAGTGTGACTGAGCCATTACCTTGCAACTTCAGTGACCATGAATCTCTGGGGAAGACATCAGCCTCACTCAATCTACAGGCAGAAGCCAAGGTGACTAATAGCGAGTCCTGAAGGTCAGGTTCCTAACAGAGCAACCGGTGAGTGGCCAAGGTCACTGGAGGCCAGATGCTCTGATACCAGTGGTAACTATTTCGCACAGGTACCTGTCGCTGACTTTTAATTTTCCCATCTGGAGCACTTAGGTTCCAACCAGAGCCTCACTAAACTCACCAACATTTTTTGTAGTACAGCAATTTTTTTCCTGTATATATCGCAGCTTTGAGCACTGCGTCATGCAAAAACATATATGTCTAATCCGCAACAATCTAAGTTGCTCAGACGACAACTTTCCTCAACATTTTAGAACGTTCTGATTGATTATCAACAGCTTGAGAACTCTTCTCTAATGAAAACCAATGATAGTCTTCAAAATAGCCTTCCCAGTCTGTGACTGAACCACAAGATCAGTCTTCAAAATAGCCTTCCCAGTCTGTGACTGAACCACAAGATCACATGATTCGGCCATACAACTTTATGAAATTCAATTTTTCATAATCTATATCGACAAAACAGCTGTCCCTTGTGGGTAACAGCCCAGAGAAAGTCGATCGATCTATGCAACATATCAGCTCAGACAATTCAAATGGCTAAGTTGAATAGACATTACGGATGTGCTTCTCACAGTGCAAGAGTGGCCAACCCACAATTTTATAACAGCTTCCACGAAGTTTTATCGCTCACCTCTCATTTGTCATTAGGCTTCCGATGATCATTGCTTGACAACTGGAAATATAATGATATATAAATAAGCCGTGACACAAATAAGCTCTTACCTTCAGTTTCACATTCCATTCCCTGGGCTTGGCTTGCCTGCACATAAAGAAGCAAAAAGTAAAACAACAGATTCTCTGCTACAGGCAATGGCATATCTCTGGGTAGATCAGTACCTGGACACCTCACAGTCGAGTGTCAGAAACAGACTAACCACCGTTGATTGACCTTTTCCTGTTCTCAGTAGAAAAACACTTCAGTTATAATGTGATGCACCTTCAAACAGAGGTCATTAAAGTTTCATCAGTCTTTCCTCTAAAGGTTTGTATCTCTAGAATAATTCACTCTTTGTCTGCACTAGATTTACATCCAAATCAAGTTACCCATTTTCACCCCCCCCCCCCCCCCCCCCAAATAATTTCTGTTGCTGATAAACTCTACTTCTAACTTCATCAGAGGCTGAACCATGTGTGTGTGTGTATGTGTGTGTGTGTGTGTGTGTGTGTGTGTGTGGAGGGGAGTGGGAAGATAGGGTTGAAGTGGGGTCCAAATCAAGAAGTGTCCTAGACAAAGTCTAAATAACATGGCTGCTATGTTTATAACATTGACTTTCCTCCATCACATCTTCCATTGAATGTTGCACCCAGCTTTATTCAGGGTGGATTGGAAGAGATGCACCAGATTCCCTCCCTTCACCTACACTCCTACAGACACCCACAGTATTACAGCAACAAACTAAGAGGCTGTGGACCTTCAACCATGGAATTCTGTACTGAACAGGGATAGAGAAGCTGCAATTAATATCATCTTACTTAAACAGCCATCAATCTACAAAAGCAGTTTATTTTAATAAAACATGCTAAGAAGAGTGTTGGGTTGGCCAAAGAAATGAGTTCTTGTACACTGAAAAAAAAAAAACCCAACAAACCAAAAAAAAAAACCCACCCATCAATAAAGGTAACTTTCACACCTATGCTGAAAGAATCACATGCCTTTTACTCTGGATAGGAAGGGCATGTACCTTGTTTCCTTATGGCAGCAAAGGTTATTTTCCTTGCTTGTGATAAATACCCCCTGCCGCAATTAGCATTTTCTTTCTTGTACATCGGTCAGTATGCATGTATAGATAAAGTAAATACATGTACAGATTCACTTTCTTTTCAATTTCATATACATTTTGTGTGTGTTAAATGCTAAGAAAAAAAACAAACAATACAGCTTGTAAATGACAGCATGCTTTTCACCAGCCAGATTTGAAAAAAAAAAAAAACCCGACAAAAAACAAAAACAGACAAAAAAAAGCAACAAATAAACAACCTGAAAACACATCCTCCAACCTTTCGCCCAAGATCTGACCTAGACAGCCACCTCTGAAAAGGACAAGTTGGTATCTGCGGTGACTTACCCCTGTGATCCCAGCAGCTCAGTGAAGACAATTTGGATGTCCTCATTCTCCTCCTCTCCTGTTACATTAGGCAGGCAGGCAACAGAAAAAAAAAGCGCATATCTTTGAGTTTACAGTGCTAGCTCAAGGTCTTGTGAATCTTCAATACCATCACTGTGAATGGATTACTTCAGCACTCCTTTGTGATAATCCAGTGATGTCACATCAGAGTTTGTGAAACATTGTCTCAAGTCTTAACTCATTCAAAACATGGCCTGAGCATTGCTCCAGTGACCAAACGCGTTTACTCAAACTCTTTTAACTCAAAAACTATGCAAATAACACCTGGTGAACTCACACAATAATAAAAAAATTTCTATAATATGTTAAAGTTTTGAGCCTAACCTATGTCTATGCTTACACAGAGTCATGGAAAAAAACAAATAATGCTCGAGTCTGTCCACGCATCAAAAGTCCAAACGGCACAATACAGAAAAATTTTCATGTGTTGCAAACAATTACAACAAACATGTGAGTAAAAAGCTTTTTGAGGAATTAAGAGTGTACGTGAATGACCACTTCATGCAGATTAGATCAAACTGGCAAAAAGTTTCAACCTCATTTTGTGATGGGCTTTAGATTGGTGAAATGCTCTATGAAACTGGCGCCCGTCAGCCAGTGAAAAATGCTGCTGACTGTCACACACCTGTATCTTTTGTGAAAATCAAACAGCAGATGGAAGTGGACATGCTTGCTTCAGGATCCAACCAGAACAAAAGCTTCAGTCCTAACTGATTTGCTGCAAGGCCAGTACACGTGCATGGCACAAGACTGGAGGCTGGAAGAACAGGGCCAGTACCATACAGCAGGATCTTACTGATGTTAAATTTCCTGCACAAGCTTGAAATACAAAGCAAAATGTTTCAACAAGACATTCAGCCGTAGGCATTCCATCTTGTGATATGTTCTTGCAAAAAAAAAACACAAAAAAAAAAAAAAAAAAAAAAACAGAAATACCCATTGCTCCACTTTTGTATGCTTCTTGGAAATGAAAATATATTTCAGCAGGTAACACTGTGTGATGAATGCGAAATATGGAAAAAGTCTATCTCAGACATCTCTGAATGCAACAGAGAAAAACTGCCCCCATTGAGCCAGAAAACCCCCCGATACATGCACGAGTATGATGTGGGACAGATGATGCTTAATGTACTGTTTCCTGGACTTTCACCAGGCCTCTGAGGCCTGTAGGCCATGAGTCATTTGCACTCTGTGAACACCTGTGTCCAGGGAAAAAAACTGATATTTCAAAGTTCAATTCAAAAAGTTGCTGACTGGTTCAGTGTTGCGATACCACCTCTATCTCCATAACAAAACCAACCATCTCAATACAGCAACGAGTTGAATCAAGGAACCAGCTACGTGCAAGGGGCAAAATGGTTGCAGCCATTCCGCCCCATTAGTGGACCCAGTGTATGTGACAGCATGTGCCTGGCCACATCACGAGTTTCTGCCTACCATGTCAAAATGCACATTAGTTTGGGTAAAAAGCCAGCCAAGCCATGAATGGGAGAAAGATACACAGTCAATCAGATCAACAGAAAGCAGCGGACATCATCGATATACACACTGGAACTTTAAGTGGGAACAGGCATAGACACCCGTCTTCCCCCTCTTGATCTAAGAAATCACCCATGCCACCACACTCACCTTGAGATTTGCTGTAACCAGGTATGGGGGAAGGTGGCTCCATGGGCAAGGTCAAGTTATTCTCTTCTGCAAAGGTCACGTTGCTCAGCAACCCTTGAAATGAATGAGCAAAAACATGTTGATGAATACAACTGTGTTAATCACAGATGATGGCAAAACATGACACATCATGAAGACTGGGCACAAAATGATGTACACTGTATGAAAAGGCATTTAATTCCATTTTGAAAAGCCCCACCGGTAATCATTCTGTATTGCTGATCCAGCTTTGTGGCCATGTTCACTTGAGAACAATAGTTGTAATGCTGGGATATGCTCCTGACAACACAATTACTATCATCGGCATGGGGCTTAGTGGTATGTGGTGTTCTGTGCATGATGGGTCAGACCAGGCATCACAAATCCCATGCAACAGCAACGCAGAGTCTGGTCAGGTGGGTGCTGGTTTCAAAGTGTCTGGTGCTCATAGCTCCTGCACTGGGACTGCCAAATAACCAGTGTGGGTGTGGCTGTGTGTAAAAGCTCTGGAATGAACCACTTGGATGTAATGCTGAGGACGGGAGGGGAGGAGGGGGGGCATTGAAGATGGGACCACAACAAAAAGTCAAGCATTGAGATCAACTTTTTGTCACCTCTCCCAACACGGGAAAGTCAAAGAAGTTGTAAGGAAAGCACTCTTCGCTTGTAATGTTTGCAGGCTAAAGCTGAAAGATAGTCAGTTCATTTCTCAGGTGACATCAGTCAGTCTACCATCAACTCAAGTAAAACCAGTATGTGATCAGAATCCTGGCTGTGAATTTTGCACCTCTCCACACTCTCGGATTATTTCATATATATAATTAACAGCCTTTCAAGTTTTCTGTGTACATGAATTCCCATTCCAGCATGTAATACACTTTCATATGTATGTGATGTGACATCCTGCCTGCTCATGCTTTCTGCAGTTTATAAATTCATTTGACCCAAAGTAATACTTGTCCAAAATTTTTTGACTGCATTTTTTTTTTCCCTTTCCTGTGACAAACAGAACTATAGCCAGTTGTAAATCAGTTCTTTTGAAAACCTGTTGTACCAAAACATTTACAATTTCCTGCTGATGCACATTGTGCCAGAGGCTCTGGTTACAAAAACCAGTTCTAATAGAGTTCATCATTCCTCTTGACTTCACTGGATTGAGCCGGTCTGTCTGTCCACTTATCAAGGGAAGTAATGCAGCATTTTTTTTCAACAACCTGACAAAGACAAAGAGATATCAATTATGATTGACTCAATGTAACAATGGTGTAACACGAGTGACACCAAAGCACTAAGTTGACTGTAAATGACTGGTGTTAGTTCCGAATGACCAGGTAAAAGCAGCCTGTGTGAAAACTTTCTTCGTCTCTGTTGTGGCAGAGTGACAGAGTAGGGAAGAGAAAGGAGATCGTGATTCCTGATAAATGCAACATGAACTGAGCAGTCAAAATGTTGAAATCCACACTGATGTCTTGGTAATCTGAAAAAGACAGAATCCTTACTACATTAATGAGTCTGACACATGCTGACTACATCAGCATCAGTATTTCCCAGACAAGATCTACTGTGAAGAATCAAGATTCTCTGTGTCTCTGTCATAGCAGTTGTCAAAGACTTGTTTTTTGTGAAGCATGGCCACAGACCACTTTGACAGTACTTTTCTTCCTCTTCAGTCATTGTCTTACAGAGCTCATGTTGTGTCCACACTTTTCCACAGACCTGAAGTGGAATTTAAAACATGAAACACATAAAACAATACATAAATGAAAAGATCGAAAAGGAAAGTAAAGAAAGACAACTCACTTCTCCATGATACATTAATGCCCAGTCACAACCGAAGTTATTAGGATGGGGAATGAAATAAAAATGACATGGGAGTCAATCTAAGAGCTCTCCAAGCAAACAAAATGTCTTCATCATGAATGGTGCGCAACTGTCAATCTGTGAACTGTCCCAGTAGAGCTGAACTGTGATTATCATCACCAGAGGTGCATGGCGATGACCCTGAGCACTCTCCAAGCAGACCTGATGAATCTTCATGATGAATCTGCCTGATCCACTATAGGAGAGTTTCCTCCCAAAGGACACACAGTCTCTAAGAGCCAGAGAGTATCCTGTGTTATGGAAAACATGAGGAAAGAAACCCACTGTTACCTGATGGAGTGCTGATGGCCCTGAGCGGTCGACGTGGCCGCTGTGGTGTTTGCGGTTTGTCCTTGTCCCCGTTCTCCTGCCTGAAGAATAACAAATATATAAAACTCTGTGTGTCACGTTTACTTTCAGCACAGCATCCAGTCCCTCTTTGTTGACATACTCTGAACATGACATGATCAGCCACTGGTACTCCTCAGATGTCTTCCTCAAAAGAAAATACAAAATTAATCACAATGTTAATATTGTTTTCCTACTATGTTTGAACAGGTAAAGGAAAATATGTGTTTGTGTCGTAGTAGTACTTCAGTTGTGTGTGTGTGTGTGTGTGTGCGTGCGTGTGTATGGGAGGGGGCAAGCCAACAATAGATCTCATATTCTGTGCCCCCATAGTCGTATTACTCCAGTGCCACTCATTTTGGTCATCCTTCACACAGCTACATTTAGTTTAATGTCACAACCCTAGAAAAGCAGTCTATACATAGAGCAACGAAGAGCAGGTCATCATGAGGCAACCCACCAGACGAGACACTGCACTGCAGAGAAGGCACTGTATTCCGATTCTAAATACACAGGAAACCACCTACCAAGCTCCCTACTGACAACGATAACTGCCTGGTCATACAGAGTGGATCCGGAGGAAACCACACATCCAATGAATCCCCATGAACTTGCCGATACTGACAATGGACACACTCAGCATGGGCAGGGATGTCGAAAGAACATTGAAACCCATGTCACCACTAGAGCAGGGCATGAAGAGCTACAAAACGTGACACTCAATGGGAACAAGTATGATGAAGATGATGCCATGGAATTCCATTCTGATTTCAGAATATATACTAGAGCTGTAGTCAATGCTTTCTCATGTGCCTTAGGTCATAAGCCCATGACCTCCGAGCCTACATCCTGTGATGCTAGCTACCACAACTGGTAAGTCTTTAAACATTCTTTTTGTCTCTCTAGCCACTTATCTTAGTGCCACATCCCAAGCAGATGGAGAGCATGTTTGATCTGACTTACCCCTCTGGTGTAACAGAGAAAAAGGTGTGTAAGCAATGGCATGTCTGCATGTAACTCAGACAACAATGAAAACAAGAGCCCAACAAGGGTTGCTCACCCAGTTCGTCGTCATCTTCCTCAACACAAACAAAAGTTAGTACCCCATAATCTGACATCCCCTCGTCCCCCCCAAATTATTGTGACATTTTACCCCTGTCATCACTTCATCAGTTTACTCCCAGAGACTTCAAGACCCTGATCCTATGAACCACCATGTATAATGTGATGAAGATCTGCCCTACTGAGTCCACTAGCTGACAGACACACTTGGGCTGAATACCCTTCTCAGCAGTTTGTTGACTACTAGCAGGGTGACATATCATTGGTTGAATGAACAAAGAGTTCCTGACACTAAAAATCAGCCTCTAAGCCAAAGAAATCCCTAAACATCAACATTTCTGTTTTTGTCCTGTGACACAAGTCTGCCTTCTAGTACAATCAACTGACTTTGGTTTAGAAAGCAAGAATCTTTGATGTAAATGCAATCCATTTTCATGCTATTTGTTGGTTGTCCATCAACAAGATGATGCAAAAATTGCTGAAACTATTTTGACAAAAACTGAATGGAAGTATGAAATGTGGCCCCAAGACAAACAAATCAAATTTTAGTGCAGATCCGATGCAAATGGCAGATCTACAATCAATCCATCCCCGGCTTTTGTATCATTTTTTTTTTCTTGGCAGTGGTCTGTGCTCTCCCAAGTACCCTTTTAGTTCAGTCTGTGATGTACCACCAATGGATGTCTCTCATCATTTATCACACCCATGTTACCCACATCTACAATGTCCACTTTCAGCGATGTAGACAGACTACAACATGGCTTACCTGACCAGATTCGCTCACACTGGATGTGCTGGCCATCACATTCTCAGCCCACTTGACACTGGACAGACGGCGGCCATCCGCCCGCCCTGATGACTGTCGTTTCTCCTTCAGCCGTTCCACTGTACGTAGCGCTGCCTGACGAGTGGCCGAGTCTCCATTACCGCTTGATCTGCACAGTTTTTAAAAAAGGCGGTGATTTTCCCTCTTATATCACAAAAGATTTGCTGTGTTTGTGACATTTTGAATTTTCTGTCCAAAGATGTGTCTGGTGCCATACATATCTTTTTATGGCCTTTTTAAAAAAATCTGTCTGCATGCATCGTTTCTTTCTTTATCTTTTTCACAGCTTTTCTGGCTTCAGCCAGCTCCTGTCAATACACCAGGTGCGATGCTGCTCTTTGGTGGTGTGGTATACTGTTCCACCAGAGAAGCTAGCACCCAGACCATCGCTCAAGGTCTGAGAAAGAAAAAATCTGCCTATGTGTTTATTGAACAAAGTTTGTTCTCAAAGACCTGAACTCTCTCACTTCCCAGGTCAACTGACCAACCACTAGACCACCACACAGTACAGTGATCCATCAGAAATTCTTTTCATGCACACACAAGATCGACTACAGTCCTCTAAGGCATTGTTGTGATTTTGTGTGAACCGAAGTTATTCAAACGGTGTAAATCATGGTGAGAAGTTCAAGGCAGAATAACAATGACCTTCGTTTTTTATGCTCCTTTCCTAGCACACATTTTCAAATAAGTTAGCGTACAGTTGTCATGTTTCATCACCAACTGCAGTTTTCTAAAATCACAGTTAGTCAACAAGCGTTATGCTTACAATGCAGAGAGCAGAGACAAGAACTCCAAACTCTTTGTCATCTTTCAACAATTCTTTTTGTTAAAAAAAAAAAGTCAATGACTGGAGAAAAAAGTATATTTTTTTCCTTCATTAGAATCAGAAAATCAACATAAAGAGAAAATCACACTATTTATCTCCCTCTCAAGTCCCCCCCCCCCCCCCCCCCCCCCCCTCTTTCCACTCCAACTTTCTATCTATTTCTCTACCTCATCTCTTTTTCTCTCTCTTCTGTTTAACTTTTCTGGACAAACACATCACACTTTTTTTTTTCCCCCTTTCAATTATGAACACACTGGTAAAATGCAGGGATGATTTTTTCCCCAATTTTTCCAACACTGAATTTTTGTTCTCTTCATCGGACCAACATTTGACATCATTTCACAGAAAACATTGGCAAATTGAATGGAATCAGATTTAAACACTACAAAATTATGTTCAGAATGGAATATTATATTGTAATTACTCACATAAATTTGATTACCAGTGTGTGACTGTGTGCAATATTCATTTTAAATAGTTTTTTTTTTTCCTCATACTTACCTGTCCAAACAAATACCTTATCCCAACTTGAACACAGAACAATGTTATTGTATCACGATTCTGGTGTAGGTGAGAAAGCGAGAGACAGAGAGAGAGAGAGAGAGAGAGAGAGAGAGAGAGAAAGAAAGTGTGAGAGATTCACTCAGTTTAAATCAGTTTTTCTTCACCATAGGACAGAAAAAAAAAAAAAACCTGTGAATGCAGTTTCCATGATACAACACAGATCATAACATTGGAAGTCTGGAGTGAAGTCCAGTCAAATTCAAAACGGAAGCTTTTTCTTGGAATCAGATTAGAAAACATATACCGACCAGCAGTGTCATTTCTTTCCTTTTCGTAATTTGAGCACAGACTATTTTTTTTTAAAAGGCAGATTTTGCTTCACTCCGTATGGATTTGTCTCAACACAGAAGAAATTCACCTCTGTAAACATAGCATAAAGATCACAATGAAAAAAGAAATAACAGACAATAAAAATGCACACACACACACGCACACACAGAGAGACACACATGCACTCTCACACACACACATGCACACTCACACATGCAGACACAGACTCACAGGCACACACACACACACACACACACACACACACACACACACACACACACACAGACTTACTGTAGTTGGGGAGTGCCCCCTGTGACAGAAGGTCGACCCCCCTTCCTGGGCGGTGGATCCATTCTTTCCATCGTTGCTGACAGTGGGAGTGTTTTGCCCCTTTTTCTGCCGGATGTGGAGGGTCTGGGAACTGGAGAGTTCGGTCTGGCCCGAGGAGTGCCTTCCTCGCCCATGGGGGTCTATACAGGGTCGAAACCACCCACAGGCAAACAGATCTGGTATGGGGCTCACAATACCCTCATAAAAACTACGATGAAGCTTTTACATTAGAACTTCCAAAAATCCTCCAAAAAAAAAAAAAAAAAAAGAAAAAAAAAAAGTTTTTAAAATAGAAGGAATATTCACTGGGTAGTGGATCTTGAATCAACAAAAGATCAGATTTTCCAGATCTTCTCCAAAGGGAGAAATACTGTTGGGGGTTTCACTGTATAAACATTACAAATAGTGACTATGAAAGTACTTACAACAACAACAACACACACACACACACAAACAATCTTATTCGGGCCAGAATTAATTCATTTGTTACTTCTTTTCCTCTCATCTCTCTTTTTTTTTTTTTTTTGAAATATAGTAGACTGTACTAAATGCAGACATACAGCGAAACAATCATTATACAAATCAGTACATGTTTTCCCCTCCCTCATCCAGGTGACAGTGGATTGTTCACACACACATCTTGACACACATACACATTCATGCATGACCACAAAATCACACACACAAAAGTCATAAAAATGTCCACCAAATGACACCACAAAACAGAAGACAATTTTGCACTTTGGGACAATAACTGAAATATGATTTACTTCTCTGATTGTCGTCAAGAGTTGTCGTCTGCTATTTTACACATCTGTGAATGTATGTGTGCATGTATATTTTATATAGCAGTGCTTAAATGTACGTTATGCCTACATCTATTATTCTGTGCATATTTTTTCTTCTCATATACATACTGACTTTGTTATTGTAAGGATGCCTGTTTGCTGACTTTGTAAGTACACTCTAAACATTGGAATTGTAAAGATTTTTTTTAAATGGTTACAAAATAACCCACATAGAGTACAAAACCAGCCTTCCTTTGAGCAAGTTGAAAAGTGAGGCGTCTGCAGGTGGCACTCTAAACAAATCTGAAAAAGCATTAAAATAACTCCGCCAAACTGCATGGACAAATGAATCACAAAACAAAACATGACACGTTTCAACCTCTTAGGTCTTCTTCAGGCAAGATAAACAACATTCAGGACAATAAAATGAAGAACGAGCAGTCACTTATCTTTGTCAAATCTGACGCAAGCTGGGTGTGAATCAAGATAAATGACTGTTTGCTCTTCATTTTCGTTGTCCTGAGTGTTGTTTGTCTTGCCTGAAGGAGACCTAAGAGGTCGAAACACGTTGTGTTTTGTCTTTAAGATTCATTTGTCCATGTTGTTTGGCAGAGTTATTTCAAACTTTTTTAAACCTCACTCTGGTTATTTAACAACATATTATTAAGTATGCTGTCTGGTGAATTACAAAAAGGAAAAAGTTGAAAAAAAATAGTTATGTTTGTATAATATACATAACTTTTGAACAATTAGTATTTGAACATGACTCGCAGAAAAAAATTGTTGGTAATTGAATAAAGAATAACATAAAACAGAACTTGTATGCTTGTGAGTTTTTGATTAGGTGTTTACCTGTCTAAAATGTGAAAATAACAGCTAAAACAGTGGCACATCCTGCTTGTCATTCTCAAGAGCTTTTTCACAAATAATCAGTCAATGATGTTCCACAGTATCCAGAAACAAGTTGCAGCCTTTTTCAAAGGAAAGTCTGTGTGGGATTATACCCATCTTCTATGCGGGTAGTCCAGGTAAGAATTAATAAGGTACAGTTCAGTTTTCCTATTGAAATCATGTGCTGATAACACATATAAAAAAAAAAAAAAAATTCACTATCAACAAATGTAATAAAATGCTGAAAATCCATGTTCCAGGGCTCTCTCAGTCATTCATGCAAATTAGTTCCTCACTGAGCCACAGTTTCGCATCTGTGTGTGTCAGTGAAACTAGGCTCGCAAGGCTCACCCTACAGCACGACTTACGTCGCGACAACCAGTGACGGCCATGACGTAATGGTGTGACTTATGCTGCGACTACCCGCGTAAGGGTTAAGACTTCCTTTGAGTGGTTTAAACAGGCCTGATCCATTCAGCACACTGTAAACATACTCACACAAACTGGGGTAGTCCAGCCTGCAGCATCGTTCTGTTCTGTCCCTGTTCAGCGGTGGGGGGCCTGCTGCTTCTCAAACATGCGCAGGTCATACTCCACTTCGCAGGCCAGCTGCTTGTCGGCTGCCAACACACATCTGAAACCAAGACACCATAGCAATCAAAAACTTAAATTCAATAACAAATATACAAAACAAACAAAAAAAAGAGAAATGAAAGAACATTTTTCCTGCCACTGCAAGAGATAAAAAAAGAAAAAAAAAAAAAATTACCTTCATTTTCACATCTTTCCACTGTAGGGTTTTTTTTGTGTTGTTTTTTGCAAAGATTCTGTATGAAAATTCTCTTATTCGCTATGCATTAGAAGGACATCTGCTCAAAATTAGACACCTGAATATTTATGTTATTCTTTATTAGTCACCTAAAACGGATTCACACCAAAACCAGCATGCAAACAAAGAAGGCAAATTTGCTCCCATTATGAAATGATGACATGCCCGATGACTCTGAACTAATGCTGCTGCTTTGCCAAGCACACCAATTTGCCAAGCACATACACACACTTTGCCACACCAATTTGCCAAGCACATACACAGACTAAGAATACATAGGAATATAAGGAAACATCCTCGTTTGTTTGATGCACCTTGGGTCTGCAATGTTTCACCACCGAGCAAAGTTTGATGTCCTTGTTTGTTATTTGCTGCTTACATCTTCCTAGATACGACAAGGAAACATCCTCGTTTGTTTGAAGCACTTCATGTCTGCAATATTTCATCACTTAGCAAAATTTGATGACCTTGTTTGTTATTTGCTGCTTACGTCTTCCAAACCTCATTTGGGATTTCCTTTTAAAAAAATGAAACAAACAAGTGAGAGAGAGAGAGAGAGAGACAAACAAAACAAAAAATTTCACTTACTTACGAGAGAGAGAGAGAGAGAGAGAGAGAGAGAGAGGGAGGGGGGGGGGGCACATTGCAACTATGCTAAAATAAACATAGACATAGGGCAAAAGTCACACTGGTGCCTTTCTAACTGATTTCCACTGTTAACGCCACCCCTTGCCATTTATCACCCACCCCTCTTCCTGCTCGTCCCAGGCACAACTTCCACCCCAACTTACCTTTGATCTCATTCTTGTAATCTGTCATGAGTTCTCTCAGAAACGCCATCAGGTCCAACAACAGCGGAGACCGCTCTTTGTCCAGCTGCCAGTACACAAACACACAAATGCACGTGTGCATATGCACACACACACACACACACAAACACACAATTAACTTGCAGATGTGTAGTGAGAGTGGTGTGTTTGTTAGGTGAACATCTTGTGCTGTAATCAGATACCAGTTGATGCAGACCTTCAGTGAAATGGCATAAAGTGCCTGCCTCTGTGTGTGTGTGTGTGTGTGTGTGTGTGTGTGTGTGTGTGTGTGTGTGTGTGTGTGTGTGTGTGAGTGTGAATGAGTGTGTGTGTGTGTGTGTGTGTGTGTGTGTGTGTGTGTGTGTGTGTGTGTGTGTGTGTGTGTGTGTGTGTGTGTGTGTGAGTGGGAATGAATGTGTGTGTGTGTGTGTGTGTGTGTGTGTGTGTGTGTGTGTGTGTGTCTATGAGTGTGTGTGTGTGTGTGTGTGTGTGTGTGTGTGTGTGTGTGTGTGTGTGTGTGTGTGTGTGTTGTGCACGCGCACATGCAAATGTCAATTTTTTTTTTTTTTTTTTAGCAGTTTTGTTTTCTGAAGGAGCTAGTTACAGTAGCATAAATACAGCAAGGAGTGCACTGTCGGCCTTTTTGCCATTGTGTGAAGGGACAACAACAGGCTCTGACCCGAGTGTGTGCTGTATAGTTAAAGGTATTTTTTAAGAAAGGCCCACACCTCTTGAATACTCAGACACATGGAGTGTGAACACTGTTTTAGATTACCTGAATTCTCTTCTTGAAATGTTTGATATGTCATTGACAGATCTCACTCTTAGAATGTGCATGTTACTGGCTTTGTTGACAGGTCAGAGAGGACAGGCTTTGCATTTGATCACGCAATCATATATGGCAATTTGTAGCACTGTTATGTACATGAAGACAATTTTATCAAATATGCATGCATACGCGTTATATGTGCATATCACATGAATGTGCGAGCACAAGTTGCTAACATTTTATCAAGATTTCTTCCTCTTGGACAGGACAGCGCATCATAAGAAAGCAACAACCACAGTTGTACATGCATGCACATAAACAACACTGGAACAAATACGTACCACAATGGCACACACTTAAAGGATTACTTCCATCAGAACCTAGCACCATTTTCTGTCTGTCGTCAACACCTGCTTGCTGGCAAATACACACAGAGCCCTGAGAACAGGTAGTAATCCAAAAGGCTGAAAAGTTCAGCGACAGGGGGTGCAGAGCCCCCTTGGTGAGCTCAAGGGGGACCAGTGCAAAGAAGGCAGGGGGCACCACTCCCTGAAGCTCTAGATGTCCTGCAGTTTATGAGCTCTAAACTGCATGGCCCCAAACTTCTAATTTCAGCAATAGAAACTGAGATCCAGTGCAGTAAAAAGCAAACCTCCTAAACTGAAACATATTTATTTATACCCTGGCTATCATTTTTGGAGGAAGATTAAAAAAAAAAAAAAAAAACACAGAACAATGTATGTTTCTAAAACAACTGAAATTTTACAGACATGATGTATACATACACATACACAAGCAGAAGGCCGAACAGCACGGATGTCCCAATAACTCACCATGTGTTTGAGAGACAGGACCACAGGGATGACGTTTTCCATGACGTTCTTCTTCACCACCTGTGTGATCAGGGTTTTCTTGGCCGTTGCTATGACAGCGTTGGCCATCTCCATCTCGTCGGCGGCATCTTCTACGGTTTTGGTGTTGCGCAGTGAGCTCAGCTTGATCTCCTGCCCACATGGAAACTGGCGTTATTTTTCTGTCACAAATTTCCACATACTTTGTAAATAACACAGTTTGGGAATGTTTCACCTGGAGGGAAAAAAAATGTGTTCAACCATCTATTCTTTCTATCAGCGTAATTCCCTTGATGAATGTCTTTCATCTTCCTGTGCGAGTTCAGATTTCAAATGCTTTCTTTTAGCGCTGTTGAGCTGAAAAGAAACAGCCAAACTCAAGAGGAATTTTAGCACGCTCGAATCCACTCGGCTCTTCTCCTAAACAGGTAGCAGTTGAAACATTCCTGACAGCTAACAGTGTCACGTGTGCTATGCAAGTTGGGGAGAAACAAGGCCATTTTCACTCAAGGCTCTGAAACACCATGCTGACTGTTTCATAACGAATCGACGATCCTTCCCTCATGGTGACCTTGTTGCAAAGTCTGTTCTTCCTGACTTTGGACACTTTTAGGAAGAGGATGGATGGAGGGGTGAAAACGTGAGTGGGAGATGATCTCATGAACAAGATCAAACACTCTCGCTAACCCCTAAATTGTCCTTGGGAGACCAAGTCGCGATGACTAAAATATGTATACGTATAAAGTATCTGTATCCCCAAATTATTTGTACAGAAGGGCATAAACCAAGCGGAAGTTTGTGCTGGGTCAGATGTAAAATGATTTTCTGGTGCCAAGGGGGCTAAAAACTAGTAACTCTTAAGAAGCATTACAATTACAGACATACAACTGTCCTGTGCACGAATCCTACTATGGTTGAATTTTAACAGTATTGGGTTTCTCATGTATGCTATACCCTCATCCATCACTGGTTCCATTTCCCTGTCGTTCCTACAACCAATTCCATTTTCTTTTCTGATCTAATATGACTCTCATGGGATGAAAAGGGTCAGGATGGAGCATTTCACTCTCAATTGTAGGATCACAAGTTGTAGCCCCCTGATGAAGCATGGAATGGTCTCTGATCTCCCAGGTCAATGTGTGAACAGACCTGCAAGTTACAGAACCCTCTTCCACACCTGTTTACCCCAAATTCATGTACCTGTAATATCTCAGACAAAAACCTGTAATTTAAAAAAAACAAAACAAAAAAACTTCATTATCGCAATACTTTCGCAACATGTGAGATTTGGAAAAGCAGGCCGTTGTGCATAAAACCGCTTTGTCGCGCCATATTTGACAAGGTAAAAGACGCAAGGCACGATTGGAAATGTCTTCTTACTGCTTTTGACCAAAATGGAAGCAGACGAAACTTCGTGTTTAACAATTTTCTTTCTTTGATTTTTTTCCCGTAATTTTTTTTTTTTTTTTGGGGGGGGGGGGGGGGGGATTTTTTTCCCATAAACATTACGGCAAAATTGTAAGGGTAAACAGGTCTGCTCTTCATATGTATATGTATGCAGATGATAAACGATAAAGATCCTATACACATATCAGCCCTCAGGGGGTTATGGAAACACAAAAATTCCAGCATGCACCAAGAGATGACAAGAGCTCAGGCAATTTTTTTCCTTTTGCCCATCTAGATACATGAAGAACTCACAGGGTTTTTTTTCTGTTATAGCAACACTATGTTTTTCACATGTCTGTCATGGCATCTCTGTGACTCGTTTGCTTTGGGGCAAAATATCATATAAATGAACATTACTCCCTGGATATTGGTAGCAGCAAGCATGAGCAAACACACATACAAACACATACACTGAGAAAGCAAAGACACAAACACACACACATACCAAAGGCAGCAATATCCGGGTGGGGATCCAGCAGAGTCAGGGCAAATCGGTAAAACAGTGAGCCCTTCCACTTGAGGTAGTCCTCCTGTCCAACAAATTCCATCATTTCTGAATCTCTCCATCTATAACATAACAGTGACGACGCGTGTTCCTCATCTGTCTATACCTATGCTGATCAATTGTGTCAAAGAAACGGAAGCATGAAGAAAATATAATGATCACTGGTCTGTAAGAGTTTTAGTAGATACCGAAATTATCTGTACATGTGTTGTTAAGGTTTTGCTCTTCACCAACAATAAGTGTACAATTGAGAGGCACACTTGGACAGGAAGAAAGACTGAAACAGAAACAATAACAATAATTCTTTGTTTGGGCTCGAGTCAGCCATTTTTCATACTTACTGTTCTATTACTGTTCTACTATAACACAAATGTGCTAAAACGTATACATGATAATATATCCTACATTGAGTGAAACATGTTTCATTAAAAAAAAAAAAAGACAGACAGGCTCAGAATAAAACGAGACAGACAGAGGGAGACAGATAACGAAAGAAAAAAAAAAAAAAACCACAGCATGTATGAATATTCCTTTGAATTCTTTGTTACACGTTAAAGCTTAACTGCCTTCCAATTCCTTTGAACTCTTTGTTACTGTTAAAGCCTAACTGCCTTCTAGTAAATAAAGCATATGGCATGATGAACAAGAAAAGCATTTGCAGCACACAGAGCCAACCTGAAGCAGTCCTGTGAGAAGTTCCAGCGTCTGGCGGCGGACAATGGGAGCGGGATCACGCAAACATGCAGCCATGCTGGAAACATGGGGGTCCACTAGTGTTGTGTACCTGTATCACACGTGCCAGTTGTCAGACATAACTACTTGTGTGAGCAAACTATCTTCACTTAACACAGGAATTTTGGCAAAAATACCAAAATTAATGTACACACACACTCCTCCCTCCATGCCCCCACTCCCGAATAACAAAGAAATATAGAATTCAAGAAAAAAAAAATTTCAAAAAAGAAAAAAATGAGTGAGAAAATGTGTATCACAATTTGCTATGATATTTCAAGAAATCTGTCGGAAGCACAAAATAAGTAAAGCACTTAACTGACTTTACTAACACTGTGTTCTTTACAACAAAAAAAACAAAATAAGCATACAATCAATCATAAGCAGTTTTTTTTTTCGTTTTGTTTTTAGTGTAATATCAATAAGCACAAATATAATCATGCAATAAAATCTAGCAAAGCATAACAAATTATAATAAGTGTAATGGTCAGCCGTTCTGCATGAATCACCATGGTGACAACTGACCTGACACAGAGGTCGCGCAGGATGATGATGATGTTGTTGCGTACAGAGTCAGACGGCGACACCTCCAGTTCCCGTGCCATGGCGGGACACACACTTCTTGGCCACCTGCTTGTCTTGCAGGCACAGCTTGCCTGCCAGCAGGTCCACAGCATTCCACAATGCAAACAACAGCCAACACATACGACGCAAATCCTGCATGCTTTAACCCTTCAGAGGAAAAGTGCGTGTCTTTTTTCACAGACTACGCAGTGACACCCAATCATCACATGCTGTGCCATGTTAGCTATTCCCTTTGAAATCAGGAAGCATCTTACGAAACAGGTCAGGGTTCATACAGATTTGGAGAAACAAAATCACCAACCTTTTCCCAACCCCAGCACCGGTTTTCCCAACCACGTTACATCTCATACACATATGGTAACGGCAGGTAAATTCTCATTTTCTATATACTAGCTTGACAACAAATGGTTACACTCCATAAGTAGAGCAAACTGTCAGTTGTGATGTTGGTCATTTTCGGACAATTTGAATTTATTTGTTTGTGCCTTTGTAGTTTGGTTTCTATCTCTTTTTGTTTTGAAGATGCTTGTTTTGAGTTTATGAACATGTTTGTTCAATTTTCTCAAACCTTCCCAACCCACAGACACCAAATGCCATTTTCCCCAAACTTTCGTAACTGGGAAAAGGACCATCTGTTTTTCCCAAACCTTCCAACTATTCCCAACCTGTGGGAACCCTGCAGGTGTTTGTAGACTTGCCCAGTGCCAATAAAACCTAACTGAACTTGACTGCTGTATGTGTACCAACACTGGGATTGTGGCAAAAAATGTCACATTACGAATGTTTCCATTTATTTGCAAATAATTTCTCCTTCAGCATTTCATCACTTTTGCTCATGTAGACTAACTACCCCGCAAAATTTGATAAATATCCACTGAACTGTTTTTATCTTACTAACATAACCAGACCTGTTTATCCTTAAACTACTGTTGATGCACTTTTCAACAACAAAAAATGAGCTTAGTTTCTACAGCGTATGTACACATCTTCCAAATTCTTGTAAATGCAAGGGGGGGGGGCGCAGACAGGTTCATTTTTTTCTACCTTCACATAGGAGAGGGTACTGGGATACTTGATCTTCCCATACCTACTGTTAAAAAGTTTTTCCCAATACAAATTACCGTTAAATCTGGTTAATCAGGCTACTTTGGCACAAATTCGGGCTCTCTTTCCAGTTTTTTTTTTTTTTTTTTTTTTTTTACTATTTCAGAGCCTGTAATCCCCGCTATGATTCCAATGTTAGACATGTCCTTGACAACACAGACACAGCCAGACATGATTTTGTGTGCAAGAATAAGTAAGACTTGTTGCTCTTTTATCATAGCACATTAATACAATGGTTACACGTTGCAAGTGCAATTGCTTCCCCCGAACTTCATCTCCAGATTTTTTTTTTTTTTTTTTTTTTTTTTTGCTGTCCCAACCCCTGCGCCACTTCAGAGGCAGTGCACCCACGCCGCTCATTCCAACACCCCGTCCATAGCCACAGCCCGGTCAGTCCCGCCGCAGCCCCCCGCACCGGCAATCCACAGGGAGCAGTCGATGTCAAGTCGTCAAGAGGCAACCCACCGGGGGAGACACTGCACTGCTGCCGAGTCACTTCGGTGGTGTTCAGTGGCGCCTGTTCTGATCTAACATATGCAGGACACCACCTACTAAGCCCCCTACTGACGACAATAATTGCTTAGTCGCGGAGCCGGTGTGAGTGAGCTCTCCCTCCGGAGGGCACCACCACGTCCGTCCAACGACAGCCCCCATGGACTCGCCGATACCGGTGACCCCGACGGAACCAAACCAAGGCCACAGACGTGGAGTTGACATCGAAATTGAGGTCACCATGAGAGCAGGGCATGAAGGGCCACAGAATCTGAGACCTTTTTTATGCTATCGATGAGAATGAGGATGATTAAGATGATGCTACGGATTTCCATTTCGGTCTGAGACTACATGACAGGGCTACTCTATGCTTCCTTTCATAATATATCCCGTGTCAACCAGGCCCGAGAGATACAGGCACCTGCAGTGTTGGTCAGGAAATTTGAGCAACACTCTCAGAAACGCATCCATTAGTGGATGAAACTCGACTGTGTGGTCCCAGTCTTCCCAACTTGAGTCCGCAGCAACTCAACTCTGGGTAGGAGCCGTCGGGGCAGAAAAAAACCCACATGACTTCTGATGGGATTCGAACCCACGACCTCCCAGCCGGGAGTCCGCTTCGCTAACCACTTCGCCACGGCAGCTCATCTCCAGATTTTTTTTGACAATTTTTTACAGCCTCATATTCAAAGTATTTTCACCAAACAAGTGTATGAAATACGACAATTTGTATGGGTAAACAGGTCCAATGTACACACACTGAACGCCAAACAGTATCCTATGTCACACTCTATACCCACATGGTGAAGGATAAAAGTATTACAGACCGCGGGGCACGTCACACACTTAGGCAGCGTCTTACTTACCTAAAGTGAGGAAAGCCACAGCACGCACTCTGTCTGACATCTTACATCCCCTGAACTGCGACAGGGGCTGTGTACTCTGCGACCCCTGCGTGTTCTGTGACCCTTGTGTGCACTGTGACCCCTGTGTGCCCTGTGACCCTTCCTCATTGGCCTCTGACCCATGTGATGTCACCAAGGGCTGGGAACCAGAGGACAGGTTGTCTGAGCTGTCTCCTGTGAAAGATGAACATCATGAGTTTGTTTATCACCCTTGGCTTCAGCGTTACATTTCATGTCCACTATTCAAAATCAAGACGAACTGTAACAAATCTAATACTAACGCCTTTGCAGCGGCACAAGAGCTTGTTCCTCTCCTCACCCCACACTTTTTTCATTTCTGTTGGACTAGCTCCCATTACCCTCCCCATTTCCTTACTTCCACCCCTTGAATCATATGAGCAGTTTTTCTTTCACAGACAGAAACCCTTGAAAAGAACATATTCAGCTGGTTAAGACAGCTGATCAAACAGTAACTGATTATTACTTCACTGACATAACTTTTTCTTTTTCCATTCTGTCTGTTGAGTTTCAGTGTTATGATGTTATGATTCTTACCCCCCCCCCCCCCCCCCCCTTTTTTTTTTTTTTTCTTCACTGTACATTGAAAATATTTTGACTACTATGTCAAAATCCCCCTTCCTCCTCTGCACTTGTTTGGACAGGTTGTAAAAAAAAAAAAAAAAAAAAAAAAAATACAGTTTGAATCATAACTGCCAAATAAGACAATGCATATGTTGCATGCATTCTTTAGTTTACACAGGATACATCAACACATCAGGGAAATTCTTCTTCACTACTTATAATAGCACAGCCATGTAAATCCATGATATGAAACAAAAACAAGCCACACAGATACAAATAAAGAGAAGAAAAAAAAATGTAAGAAACACAGCTAGTCAGTTTTCCAGCTGAATACTCTGGACGACCATTCAGTACGTCAAAGATTCGAATACATTCATCCTCAGAAGTAAATGTAAAATCATTAAGCGCATTTCAAAGGGCGAGAGGACTGCACTACACAGGCTGTCACATTCCCTCTTCAGAGGGTTTAACTCTCAGGAGATCGCTAGAGAACACCATCCACGCACAGCCAGGTCACTGTTTTTTCTTTCTATCCTTCACTTCAGCCCGTCTTGCCTGCAGAAGACCTGCAGACTGAAACGCGTTGCTTCTACATTATCATTTGTTCGAAATATTGCACCGTCTACTAAGCCAGCTGTGACCCCAGGAGAAGGAAGACTGCGGTGCTAAGAGCATACCATGGCTGAAGATCCTCTACACACAGCACTGCACCAGGCCAGGGCCCAGTGGGTCTTGTGGGTAAGGCACCAGAGTCTTGTTCCCTGGACTTGTTCTACGATCCAGGGTTTGATTCTCACTCAAAACAGGTGGGTTGAAAACAGATTTTTTTTTTCCTTCCAAGTTTCCTTCTGTGCCAAATACAGTCCATCCCTAGTCTTCTGAGGTCCTCTTCATGACCACATGCCAAAGCAATCTTGCATGTACATAAATCAAATCAATGTCAGAGAAGACTAGGTCATCGTGTGCCAGTATAATGGATGACACTGAAATGAAACACATGTGTGCTGGTGTCATGTCTAGATATCATTCCTGAAGACGGAAAGTGGCTACCTTAACCTCTTCCAGCCCCGTGTCTATTACCGGGTCGTTTTTCACAATCTTGTACGTCCGTAACCGTGTCTACTACAGGATACTTATTACTTGATTTTATCTATTTTTATCGTACTAATGACCAGCAAAATCAAATTACTATGATACCACATCATAGCACAGGGTATAAAAAAAATACAGAAAATCTCAAAGATATCTCAACAAATGAATGAGTAGTGAACAGATGAGTGAACCAATTTGGCCCCGGCACTCAGCAATACAGAAAAGCTCTTATACTGTGGCAGGGAAAGGGTTAACGGTGGCATTAAAAACATTCAAATAAATACTGTGGTGAACCTCGGAGTTGTTTAGCTGAGGAATAAGAGAACGCTGCCCCACATAACAGTTTATCATAATCCTCCAGGTCCAGTTTGTATGAATCACTGACAAACAAGCGGGCCATGACCAGCAAACCAATGCAACAACAGGCAGACAAACCGACCTACCCGCAGCAGAGATGCAGGGGGAAGCGATGAAGGACTGCACCAGCATTGGAGCACGCTTTGGTGTGATGGAAGGGCACAGCAACGCCACCACGCCCAGCGTGTACAGGTGACACATCATCTTGTCCTCTTCAAACGACACATCACCTAAACAGACAAAGACAAAGCAAATCACAGTGTGCGCACATGAATGCAAGGTGAGGAGCGGAACAAAAACAGAGAGAATCTCGCTGGCAAGAAAAGAAATGGGGAGAGATACAGGACAAAGAGTGTCTGTAACACAGAACAACAAGTCAACTCCCTAAAAGTTATTTGCGGCCTAGTTGGCAGGATCATCTTCATGCCAAGTAGGATAAAAGCATGAGTTTCAATATGATAAGAATGTTTGACAATGACACAGAGGAACTTACATAAACAAAAAACAAAGATGAAGGAAATTTCACTGCAAGGAGGAACAAAAAAATAACTGACACATGAAAACGGGTGACACACTGAATGATGACAACAACAGACATATACAGTGGGACAGAAAGAGAGAGAACACAGAGACTGCTGGAGACCAAACCAACCATAAATAAAGTGTCAACACAGAGTTAATAGGACAAAAAAAGAAAGAAAGGAACACCGAGAATGACAGAAACAAACAAAACAAAACACAAAAAAGACTAATCAAAATATATGGATGAAAAGAGAGGGAAACAAGACAAAGAAGAGAAAACAGACTGACAGACGCCAGGCAAAAACAGACAAAAAAAAAAAAAAAAAAAAAAAAAAAAAAAAAGACAGGTTCCGACAGTCAGAAGGCAATATAAGACATCAGGAAGCTCACCAGACATGTCCTCGTCCAGGACAACAGCCGACAGATAGTGGTCGCAGGCGTCCAGCACCTCTCGGCCCCATTCCTGACGACTGCGGAAATCGTCCGTACAATTCACCTGACTCAGCTGCACCACAAGTACCATGCCGCAGCGTCAACATCAACATCCAGGGGGAATAACTCCTTAAATTTTGCCACAATAAACTTTTATCAGTTTTCTTCTTCACTTGTTTCTAAATTCCACAAGTGCTCAAAATACAATCTGAAAATTTTGTTGGTACTATGATGTGCTATCAGTATATTTGTTTTATCATCACCACACATAATTTGTGTCTGTTAAACCTGTAATACTATGACTATGAATTTGTCTGATTCTTAAACACTCACACACACACACTCCTGAAACGATAGGGCAAGCTGCAATGACTGTGTTTGTGCTGATACTTGTGTTTACGTGCACTCCAGACAGACCTATGTTTCTTAAGAGTACAGGATGAATGTCAACTGAAAGAAGAAAAATGTTAATCTTAAGATTTGTGGGAAAAGTCGGAAAACTGTGATGATGTGTACAGCGTGTTCCTGTCACAGAGACAGGAGAAAGAGAGAGAAGGACAGTACAGTGGGCCGACACACAAGGTAACAGTCAGGATTGTAGCAGGACACCATTTCTGAACCTCATGTCAACTTACAACATTCCTCTGACAGCTTGGTGAATCAGCACAGATGGTGATGTAAATCAAGGATAGGCTGGCCTGTCTTGTGTTTGACCACCATCAAATAGAATCTCAAACGTGATATACCTACTGCTTACCCTCTAAATGAGGTGGGGGAGGTAGCGACAGGGAATGGAGGCAAAGTTTACAGAAGCATGGAGCTAAAGGGATGAAGGGCATATTCTCAACTATTTACTTCTCTTCTGTTCACACTGCAGTTGAAAAAAAAAAGACAGCACTCTTAAAGAAAAGCATACACACAAACACAGTAAAGCCAAATAACAAGAGGATGAAGAGGCAGAACCTTGCATGATGGATACTGTTCCAATCACTTGGAGCACACCTCTTTTTCAGTGCCACAGAATTCTACATTCCCCACTCCTTGTTTGTCAGAAGCCCCACAGCACTAAAGAAGAGTTAACCTCAAAACATCTGCAATACCCATCATTCCAGGAACTGACCCTTCTCCCTTTTCCAAAGACAGTATTTCTGCAGTCACTCTATTCTTTCCTTCGTACATAATGACCCAATCTAAAGAAGAAACCCTTAAGCCTAAAGGAAAACCACACAACTCTCCTCACCTGATGGATTGCGGTTGCGAAGGAGGAGACTAAGACAGGTTTCATGTCAAAGCGCAGCAAATAACTCTTGAACTCATCTGCAATGTCAAAAAAGATAATATACTGTGATGCAAACAGCCCATGAATTTACACACACAAGGAACTCTTGAACTCATCTGCAGTGTCAAAAAAAATATAATATACTGTGATGCAAACAGCCCATGAATTTACACACACAAGGAACTCTTGAACTCATCTGCAGTGTCAAAAAAAATATAATATACTGTGATGCAAACAGCCCATGAATTCACACACACAAGGAACTCTTGAACTCATCTGCAATGTCAAAAAAGATAATATACTGTGATGCAAACAGCCCATGAATTTACACACACAAATAACTCTTGAACTCATCTGCAGTGTCAAAAAAAGATAGTATACTGTGGTGCAAACAGCCCATGAATTCACACACACAAATAACTCTTGAACTCATGTGCAGTGTCAAAAAAGATAGTATACTTGATGCAAACAGCCCATGAATTCACACACACAAATAACTCTTGAACTCATCTGCAGTGTCAAAAAAGATAGTATACTGTGATGCAAACAGCCCATGAATTCACACACACACAAATAACTCTTGAACTCATCTGCAGTGTCAAAAAAGATAGTATACTGTGATGCAAACAGCCCATGAATTCACACACACAAAATAACTCTTGACTCATCTGCAGTGTCAAAAAAGATAGTATACTGTGATGCAAACAACTCATGAATTCACACACATAAGAAACTCTTGAACTCATCTGCAGTGTCAAAAAAGATAAAATACTGGGATGCAAACAGCCCACAAATTCACACACACAAAGAACTCTTGAACTCATCTGCAATGTCAAAAAAAGATAATATACTGTGATGCCAACAACCCATGAATTCATCTGTCATGCCAAAACAGACAACTCCCTGCAATGTAAATCGCTCCTGAATTCACCTGACCAAAACCAAACACTCCAAGGCAAACGGCTCCTAATATCATCTGCAATGTTCAGACAACACACTGTAGTGTACACAGCTCCTGAATTAATCTGCAATGCCAACAGAGGACACACTACGCGCTGAAACAGTTCAGTTGGAACTAAAAACTGAAACATCCAAAGAGGACATTAGATAACACAAATAGCTCTTAGATTCATCTGCAATACACACAATGCAATGCAAATAGTTCCTCATCTGTCTCTTCAATGCTCTCAAAAGACATGCCACAAAGGTAACTGCTCTTGTTAAATTCATCTGCGATGCCCATAGATGATACATTACAATGCAAACAGCTCTTGCACTCACTTGCATTGTACCATGTATGTTCATTCAAATAGCCCGACATCACAGTACAAGAAAAATGCAAATAGCTGCTGAACTCATCAGCCATATTACAAAGGCCATATTATAACGCAAACAGCTCGAACTCATCTGCAATGCTGCAGAAGGCACATGATAATACCAAAAGCTCTTAAACTCGTCTGCAATGCCACAGAGAACACATTACAATGCAAACAGCCCTTGATGTCATCTGCGGTATCACAGAGAACACATCATAATGCAAATCATTTGTGAACTCATGTGTAATCTTACAAAGAACACACTGAAAAGCAAATAAACTTTGAACTCTTGTCTAATGATACAGAGGACACATTATAACGCAAATATAATGCAAACAATGCAGATGAATTCATCTGCAGTTCAACAGAGGACTCATTCTAATACAAGTGGCTCTTGAACTCATGTGCAATGCAACAAAGAACAGTTTACAATACAAACAGCTCTTGAATTCATCTGCAATACTACAGAGGATGCACTGCAATGTGAATAGCTCCTGAACTACTTTCAAATCCTATGGAGAACGCATTCCTATGAAAATAGCTTTTGTACTCATTTTCAATCTGCAGAGAAAAGATGACGAAGCACACACCTCTTGAACCCATCTTCTGTGTGCGGAGAACGCACTGCAGCCCAAATCATTCATTATACAACTCATGTTCAATCCTATCAAGAACACATTTTCAAAATACAAATAGCTCTTCATGCTATGCAAATAGCCTGTGAACTCATTTCTAATCCTGCAGAAAACGCAGCACAATGGAAATAGCCTTGAACTCATTTGTAAGGCTACAGAGAAATATTAAATGCACAAGACACAGCGCAATGCAAATAGATCTTGTATTCAGATGCAATGCTTTAAAAGTCTTGATAATAGCAAAATCAAATCTCTCAAAGTATTGCTGATCCTACGATGATGAAATCCTCCTGGCTTAGTTCGCAATACCACTTTGTCCTTGTCAAAGCAATTTAGTAATCATATAATTTAGTAAATCATACAGTTTCTCTTAAAACATTGTCTCATACTGTACATGCATATTCAGCAATGTCTGATGAATTGTCTAGATATGGTAAATTTTCATGTGAGATTATTCAAGTTCACTCTATACTCTATTTTTTAAAAGAAAATAACCCTTCACTGTGAAGGCGGGAAAAGAATATGATGAAACAAAATGTTGTAGCAGTTATTACCAGTTCTTTCTGTTACACAGGCAGAACCTTGAAAATACACAGAGAGCAGCAGTTCAAGCACACGCACTTTCTGTCTTTAATTTTCCCACTGTTTTTCTATATGGTAGTGCAACCCCCATCTGCTTAATAAATTCATGCACAAAATGAAAATTGCAACCATTCATGGACACAAATTTTCAGTCACTTGCTAACCTTCTCATACTTCGGAGTTTCAACACTTCGTATTCACAGACTTTAAAATGTAATCACATCTGACCTTTCCACCGCCACTCCAAGCAATGTACTCAAATTACTCACCTGTCAACTTGGATCGCTGGTCGTGTGGAAAGGCCTGGACATTGAAGCCAATGATTTGCAGAACGTTTTCCCAAATCTCTCCATCCGTGGAACCTAAACCACAGAAGTTCATTAATTAAACATCACTGGTATTTGACTGTATTTGACTATCGTAGTTTAAGTGGGATGCTCTTTTGTAGTTTTACTGTCAGTGATGTTTTCTGTGTGTGTGTGTGTGTGTGTGTATTTCTGTGTGTGTGTGTGCATGTGCATGCATGCATGTGTATTGGAATGTGTATATGTGTGTATAGGCGTGTGTTTGTGTACACCTACCTATGTACTATATTGTGGCCTGTCTGTACTGTGCTTTACGTTTGTCTGTGCAGGCATGTTTAAATTGGTGGCAACAGGGAAACAAAACAAACAAAAAAAAAAACCCAAACCAAAGGGATGACCTGGTATGGGGCAATTACCTTTTAAACTCCCTCATTTTCAATCTTTTTTGATTTCCTGCTTTCAATTTCTACGGAAACAGATCTTTGGAACAGCTTTTTATTAGATGCAACTGAAAAAAAAAAATGTCCTTGACAACCCCTTCAAAATCTTGCTAATAACGTCTTTCATCTGTTCTTTGTTCTGTTTCGTGTGTGTGTGTGTCTAAAATGGTAATTGCTATCCTATGAAGCTGTTTTCCTGACCCCACCCTACCATCATAGACACACACACAAAAAAAGTTGGAAATCAGCTGTCCAGTAGTAATGTCTGTAGTGCCTCTAGTGTCATCAGGACCCAATGACAGAGGGGACCAGGGCATGTGTTTGATAGTGACAAGTTGCTGGATTACCTTTCTTTTTTTTTTTTTTGACACAAGGGTAGTCCGGACTGATCATGAAACGACAGTCATCAGCTCTTCTTTGTGTCTGTCTCACCTGTGATTGTATGGCTGTGGTCAGTCCAGTACTGCAGGACAGGTGTCACGTCCATGTGGATCTTGGTGGTGCCCATGTCTGCCAGTACACTCCATGCCGCCTGCACATGCGCAAACACACACACACACGTATGGACGCACACCAGACATGCATAACAGCTATACCGTACAGGAAAGTACACGAAACAGGAACCTTTTAGACTGAATTTGTATGATTGTGACACATCCTTTGTACACAGACTTTGAAACATTTCTGTGTTACCGACAAACAAAAAAAAAAGCTTATGAACAATGTGTTAGGCGCATCCCAATAACAAACACATTCTTTTTGCTTTCTTTCAAAACGTTCTATTTTTTTTCATTTAATATGCATGTTCTATCACATATCAATTAAAGCAAGTCATTCAGTAAACCCAATCTTTTCCCTAATCAAAAAAAAACTGATTGAGGGGAGGCCATAGTGTGTGTGTGTGTGTGTGTGTGTGTGTGTGTGTGTGTGTGTGTGTGTGTGTGTGTGTGTGTGTGTGCATGCATGCATGTATGCACATACTTCTGTGCATGTGTGTGTGTGTGCATGTGTGTGTGTGTGTCTGTGAAAAGGGTGCATGAACTGTCGGCCTGTGGGTAATTAAACACTGGAGGAAGGGGTAAAGCACAATGGATGACCTTCATGCTGGTAAAGAAAACGCTGAAGGAAAGGGTGAGCACTAATAAATGGCATTCCTGAGGGTACACAAACACTCTGGGGACTGAGAAAGAGATGGGATGTAATAAGCCATCAGGCGGAGGGTACACAAAACAATGAAAGGAACGCATGGGGTGAAATAAATCCATCAGTCTGAGGGTCACAAAACAATGAAAGAAATGCATGGGGCCTAATAAATCCATCAGCCTCAGGGTACACAAAAGGAGTAGGATGTAATAAGCCAATCAGCATGAGGGGGCAACAAGCAGCAGTGAAGGAAGAGGTAGGGTGTAATAAGCCAATCAGCATGAGGGGCCAACAAGCAGTGAAGGAAGAGGTAGGGTGTAATAAGCCAATCAGCATGAGGGGGCAACAAGCAGTGAAGGAAGAGGTAGGGTGTAATAAGCCAACCAACCTCGGCAGAAACGACGTACTGATAGAGGGGTGGGGTGTAATAAACTAATCAGCTTGAAGGTAGCCACAAGCTGAAGGATTGGAAGGAAAAAGTGCAAAATCAATACCCCTTATTTTACAAATGAAAAGGAACCAATAGTTAGAGCCTCTTCTGTCCCACGAGAAGGGCCAATGCATTTAGCTGTCTAGTTCTCATCAGAAGTACCAACTGTGAGCCATTGTTTTCCACATGAGGAACAGATTCAGCCATTTGTTTTCTACATAAGGTACAGATTTGTTTTCCATGTGGTACAGATTTAGCTATTTGCTTTCCACACATGAGCTACAGATTTAGCCATTTGTTTTCCACATGACCTACAGATTTGTTTTTCCACATGAGGTACAGATTTAGCCATTTGTTTTCAACATGAGGAACTGATTCAGCCATTTGTTTTCTACATGAGGTACAGATTCAGCCATTTGTTTTCCACATGAGGTACAGATTCAGCCATTTGTTTTCCACACGAGGTACAGATTCAGCCGTTTGTTTTCCACACGAGGTACAGATTCAGCCGTTTGTTTTCCACACGAGGTACAGATTCAGCCGTTTGTTTTCCACACGAGGTACAGATTCAGCCGTTTGTTTTCCACACGAGGTACAGATTCAGCCATTTGTTTTCCACATGAGGTACAGATTCAGATTCAGCCATTTGTTTTCCACATGAGGTACAGATTCAGCCGTTTGTTTCCACATGAGGTACAGACTGTCCAGAAGACACGTTAAAGAGTATTACAAATGACCTTTTGAAGACTAAGAGTCATTTGTCAGTGACAATTGCTTAAAAAAGTAACTTTTGTGGAAATGCTTTTTCTCCCTGTGCGAGGGAGAGGTTCTTATTGGTAAACAGGGGTTCACATGGAGCTGCTTTTCACACGAGTCACAAAGATAGGACCTCCCAATGGAACAAAGTGGAATGGTTTGATTCAAGTGATCAACTCTGATGACGGAACTCGCAGTCGCTTAAAATCATCCACTGGCTCTAAGCACATACGGTCACAGGCAGACATGCCTCCATTTCATTTTGTTTGCACTGCATGGCATAACCATGTTGTCTGTGACTAATTTGCACAGAATTCCCCGAAGAGTGTGTCTCTCTAATGCTGTGCCATTCACTTTTTCTCATACTTACATGTCTAATCAAAATGAGCATGGCCGTGTGTGTGCATGTATGAGGGGCTGTGTCCATGTGTGTGTGGGGGAAGTGTATGCATACACATGCATATATCTTACGTGTGCACGCATGCTCCTGAGTGCGTGTGTCTTCATGTTGAGGTGCTGAATTGGATTTTCTCAATTCCTTTCACTTTGTTGATGAAATTACTGGAATACATACATGCAAATAATGAAATAGAAGCATCCAAGCACATCCTCTTTCTCTGTGCACCACATTACACTAAAATAAGCATCCACATGAGACAGGCCTGGCACAAACGCATTACCTGGTTGTTTTTGGTACCAACGTGACTCAAAATCGATGTGATGAGAGAACTTTTCAGCTTCTTCTGTCTTTCCCACAGGCGGCACATCTTCTTGAAGTGACGTCTGCCCAGGTCAGAGAATGATTATACTGATGCGATTTTATTGCATTCTCACTTACCTTCATAATTTTGTCAATTATATCTCTTCTCTTATGCAAGCACACATATCTAACAGGATCAAAATCCATATCAGAACATGCAAATTTGAATATTAGCCTTGGTTTTACTTTTTTTCTTTTTCTTTTTTTTTTTGTTGAAGCACAGACGAACAACTACTTACTAGATCCACACACTACAAACTAATTTAATAATGCAAAAACAGACAAAAACCAATGTCACAATTTATGATACAGCAGTCCCTGTGAACAGATTAACTGAGCTTACTTAAAAAACAACAATTAAAAAAAAAAAGAAAAAGAAAATTTGAAGTGCCAGCATCTTTGCTATAATCATGAAAATCTTATTGAAAAGAAAAAAGTTTCAATCACCTCAGGTCTGAATTTTCTGTTTTGCTGATCAGCGTCAGCAGCTGCCAAGCCATGACATGGTCTTGTCCTTTGGATCTGAAATTCAAGGATTGTCTTGCCATCAAAATTACCAATTTAAAAACAAACAGATGTAGGTCACCTGTAGGTAAACTGACGCTGCTGTTAAAATCAACGATTTTATGCCACTGTCACTGGTCTCCGAGACAACCAGGACCATAGGGACGCAGCCGCGATTTTTTGTAAGACTATCTGTATTACCCCTCCCCATCCCCCCCTCAATTTTCTTTGTCCTCTCACATTTCCTTCCTCTCTTACTTTCCCTTTCACTCTCTCTCTCTCATCGTTTTCATATATTCAACCCACTCCCATTCCTCCCTCCCTCCTCCCTGCGATGTCTGGCCTCCCCATCCCCTCTCTGATCACAGTCATTTCCATCAGACTCGCTTCGAATCCAGCCACTGCACTGCTTCACAATACTGCTGCATGAAAAATGCTTCAAACTATCTAACACAAAAAGCGATTCGTTGTTGACCTGTCCAGTATGCTACTAAGTAACCCTGCCACAAGTGAAGACCGATTATCAGCAGACTCACTTAAGGAGCAAGAAGACAGACAGACTGACAACAGGAAGGCAGACAGAACTTGCATTATGATTAGGTTTAAAAAAAAAAAAAAACACCACGATCTATAAAAAAGAATTCTGTGTAAATTCCAAGCATGACAATGAAGAAAAATTGATAACCAGTAACGACATTGTGCTGAAAAAACAGGCAGTTGAAGAGAAGGAGCAGACAGGAAAAGGTGGGGGGTATGTTGCCTCAACAAATGCTACATGATGAATCTACAGGGGGGGGGGGGGGGGGAGTAGGGAAAATCCAGACAACTGTATCTTATATGCACTATACATGCAAACAAACACATCACACACACATACACACATGCACGCAAACAAACTTACAAGAGAAGAATAGCCAACATAATAAAAAATTCCTCAAGTTCATATGACTACATAGTCTTGAGATGAAACGTCCTTCATTCCCATTTCTATCACATCCCCTATCATAAAAAAAGGCAAACAAAAAAACAACACTCATGTTCTTACCCTTTTCTAGCTCCCCCCATCTCCCTTTCCCTACCCAGTTTACTTATTTTATCAAATCGTCTTTTATCACTTAGAGCAAATACACATAATACAGAGATGAAGGGGAGCATGTTAATACCTGTGGTAGGGCACAATGTGACATAATACAGAGATGAAGGGGAGCATGTTAATACCTGTGGTAGGGCACAATGTGACATAATACAGAGATGAAGGGGAGCATGTCAAGTACCTGTGGTAGGGCACAATGTGACATAATACAGAGATGAAGAAGGGGAGCATGTCAAGTACCTGTGGTAGGGCACAATGTGACACAGCAAGATGGATTCCACAGTCTCCAGACATTTCTCTTGCACCGACGTCTCCTGGTCCCACACCATGGCAAACACCCCCTTCAGCCAGGCACTGTACACACACACACACACACACACACACACACACACGCACACACGCACACACACACACACACACCCTAGATCACAGCAAGCCACATACATAAAAGGAAGCATAAAAGGTGGCACAGAAGATACTACACTCTCTAAGAACTGGAAGAAAACCCCTAGACCTTAAAATGGTTGTCTGAAAGCTAGTCATGCTAATGGAACAACAAACAAAGGTTTCGGATACATGATACTGTTGGCACACAAAACAGTATGAACATATTCAATGCCCTCTTTAAAAAGGTCTGAAAAATTTATTTCATCCATCTTGCATGCTTTCGGTTTTAATTCTATTGTGTTTAGGATTCTACTCATTTTTTCCCTCTAAATAAACAGCAAATTCCGGGTTATACTAGTGTTTTCAGTTCTTCTGATCCACATATCAAGCCATTCCCAGAATATGATGCAACATTTGTTCAACATTTCCAGTAATATTTCTGTCCATTGAATCTGATGCAATTTTTTTTTCTTTACATTTTCAGTAGTATTTTCTTATATTCATGAAGCCCCTCTTTATCACCAACCCACTTTCAAATCAGATAACTGTTGCTAGAGTTACAGTCTGTTGATGAAGATATCCTCTCCATAAACTATTTTGGTAAAGACATCAAGGTTTTACGACAACCTTTGAAGACAGTTTCCACACAAAGAGTTCCAAACAGGTTTTACGGTAGCCTGTTGTATGTTCACCTTTATACAGTACATCAAAATTACTGTAGAAACATCTCACATCTTCAGATTCTTCCGATTTTTGGTCCAGTACAAAATGACTCAATGTGACTTGCAACTCATTCTTTGGTGAACGGTACAGTTTCTTTACGACATGGCAATACCCTGGTGAAAATAACACAGGATAGCTATACCAAAAAGACAAAGTAATGACAAGTAACCAATAAAACCCCAGGTGGGGTGCTGAGCTTTAAAGGCCTGTTTTACCTGTGAAGACAGAGAGTATCTACCTGAGCAATTAGGAGATTTTTTTTTTCATTAAAAAAAAAAAACCTGTGAGCAACAAAGCTGGCTAATACACAACCTTTGAAATGCATTAAGTGATCTAGCATTGGCTTGTGAGAGTGAAAGACCATTTAAGCCCAGTGTTCAGCTCGAAAAACAACAGAAAGACCAGTTTTGTGACATTTTCCTCCACGAAAACCCCAAAATTCTATTTTGTCATATGTACCTGTTAAAACATGCCTTATTGCTACTTGCATCCATGATGCCACTGATTGTAGAAACTGGGGCAAATACCAGAATACCCCTCCAAAGTGTTGAATTATGCTTCTGGGCAAAACACAGTAGAATACATATGACTCCTGCGAAGAGACAAACTTCAATCTTTTTGTTTTGAAGGGAGAGGAGACAGAGGGTAGGAGAAGGAGGTGTGTGTGTTTGTTTTCGATATATTGAATTCATAATTCTCTCAAAATTATCCCCACCACGCCTGCAACATGAACAGCAGTTCCCTTCTCTCACCTCTGCACAACACTGTCGTTCTGGCACTCCAGTAGGACTTCTGTCAGGAGGTCAGGGCTTGCTACGGACAGAAAGGCCTTATCCCGGCACCTTTCACACAGCACATCAATGTCCTGTAACCAACCACACAGGTCCTCTACACAAGACCAAGACAAACAGATCCACCTATCTGTCTGACTGATATTGATATCCTGCTACTGATGACAAGCTGCACATCTCATGGCCAACAAAAACAATCAAACAAGACAAGAAAAACCGACAGAAATGCTGGGGATTGGAATAAAACAAACCATCACACTCTATGACAACAGTCACAAAATGTAATGTTCACTGGGTTTCCCCGAGTACTGTATTTGGGTTTCTTTCAAATCTGTCATCTGAAATCTGTTGGGAGGTGGAGGTGTGCATCAAAGTTGTTCAGACTTCTTTGGAATCCGTAGTTTGGAATGTCACAAGCTGTTTTATATTTAGTTGAGAGTTTGAGTAATCTGGGAGTCTGGATAATAAGAATTAGGATCATATTTCTTGATAAGTGTTTGGAGTCTTTTGTGAATGCAGTAAAAAAAAAAAAAAGAGTAAAAAAGAATCACTGAGCTGCAAAACGAAGAAACAAACAAATGACAAAACAGACACAACATGTTTTAAACCTATTGGGTCTTCTTCAGGCAAAACAAACAACATTCAAAACATCTGAAACAACGGGTGAACAGTCACTTATTTAGTTGCAAATTGTAGCGTGGATGAAAAACAGAAAGTAGGGAATATAATATGGAATTGAAGAGAAGAGGAAAGTGATTGGAGGGGAGAAAATATAGATGAAATTATGATAATAATAATTCTTTAGAAAAGGACAAAATAATATTAATAGTATATGATCATATGATGCTAATGCTAATAGCAGTAACAGTAGCTTTAAATTCCCTGGCAATCTACTCGGAGTTTCTCAGAAAAACTGCCAAAAACTTATTCCAAATCTGTCTGAAATTGAAAGCAAAGTTTGGAATTCTTGGGCTTTTCAACATCTGCTGGAAGCTTGCATGTTACTTACTGTATTGGAAGTTTGGAGTCTGCTGGAAATTCAGGATCTGATGGCTATTTGCTTGAGTCTGCTCTCAATACAAACAACATCAGGCTGATAAGAATTTGTTGGTCTCCAGAGATTTTGAAATCTGCTGGAAATCTGTCGGGGCGTATACTGGAAGTTTGAGAGTCTGGTGAACATAGACTGTTTGGCATCTCCTGGAACTGTTTGTTGTAAATCAAGAACATGTTAGGAATCTATTACGAGCTTACCTAACCTCTGATAATTACACCTTAACAAGCCAAGAAAGATAACGGCAATCAGTCTGGACAGTGAAGTACGAGAAAAACAGACAGACAATGGGAGGGGTGTGTGTAGGGTGGATGGAAGCCTTTACCTGTTTCCTGACATCAGGGGCCTCGAAAAGAATGACATGTGCAGGGCATGGAGGGCAGCCTTTCGCACATACACCTTGTCCTCGCGGGCCCGTCTGTGCAGCATGGAGAGCACGCCGTGTCGGTCGGGCAGGCCTGTCCAAGAAACTGAACTTTCACCATCAGGTCGGGCAGAAAACGCTACCCTTACACCATTATTAGGTCTGCCAGTGAAACTGCCCTTGAATTGTTAGTTTTTAATTGTTAATTTAATTGTTAGTTTTAATTTATGTCATGAGCCAAACAACAACACACACACACAGCATGTTTCTTGCCGCCTGTATACTTCTTTTTTGGATGATCTGATTTTATATTTTACTGCTACTGTGATTGATTCCTTTATTTGTGGCTGTTTTCCCCCAAGTTCAGATCTGCAGTGTGAAACCACTGCTTAAACACTTTCTCTTTAATGCAAGAAATTTAAACAGAAAAAAAAGAAGATAAAAATATGTATAATGTCTTTCTTTTCTTTTTTTTTTTTTCAGTACTTTTAAAAAATTTTCCATCACTTTTCATGACATACGCTGATTTTCAAACAATATTCATTCACCTTTTCCCATTTTGGGGGCAGGGAGGATACATTTCAATTAAAACAGCAAGTATCAACCAATAAACTCATCATTAAAAAAGTAAGAGAAAAAAAAAACACAAAGAAAACCCTTTTCATTTTCAGAGACCACAAACCTCTGAAAAATTGCAAAGCCAAAAGGGGAGTGTTCCTTCACTGAGGAAAGGGAGAAAACTGAGCTAGTGCCAACATGGCATGACACTGTGAGCTCAGTAAGGGTGGCCACTCTGGCTGGCCTATCTCAGGATTGAGGCAAAGTTAGCTCCTTTCTCCCAATTTTTTTCTTTTCTATTTTTTTTTTTTTATCCTTATAATATGGTGTTGTTCTACACTAAGTGGGGATAAAGCTCTAAGCAGGTAAGTATGAGAAACGAAAAAAAAAAGACAGAAATAAGAACGAAATGCTTTTTTCCCCTACTTTATTTTTAAGGAAAAATGGGCCAGAAAAATTACCTGAAAATACAAAATTCATTCATATTACATTTCAGGTTTGCTGAAAATCATGACCATGAAGAAATCTACAATCTGTCACCAGTCTTAATTAGCCATCCAACTTCACACATATAATTATAACATTTACCTTACATCTTTATGGCTCTTTGATGCGTTGACAAGTTTTTCTCTCTTTATTTCATACCTTGCCTCAATCTGACAGGCTGGGAAAGGGAAGGAAAGGGGTCTGAGGAGCTTATTTCAAACAAAACTGCTGACCTACACCTCAATGAACTGATTCTCTGGTCTCAAAACATTCCAACAATACATTTCTCCTTCCTTACATTTGATCCTATTGAAAATACATATGTCCCCAAATTACTTTAATGAAATTCAGTTTCTTTTCAACATTCCCCCTTCTCCCTCTGGAATGTGAAAGAGCAGACCAGAGAAAATTTAGAACACTGTTATACCTGTATATACTATTTATCTGAAGAAAATGCACATAATCCTCTTTCCTTTCTTGATATCATACGACTTGCAGAGAACATAACCTATAAAAAACAAACAAACAAAAAGCCTGCATTGCAGCCAGCTGCGCAAACAGCACAATGGACAGAGTCTTACTGTTGTTGAGGGCTTCCATCACTTCCACGGACTGGAAGGGCGTCTGAGGTTTGTCCGAGCCTGACACCTGAGCAGGTGTCACAGGGGTGACGTTGTTGTCACTGGGGGTACCTTCTCCCTCCTTGGGGTTCTCTGCCGGCCTGCTGATGCTGCCTTGATCTTCCGTTTCATTCCCCGTCCGATCTGGGAGCAGATTGCTAAGGCTGTGCAAAAACTATTACAGGGCAGACAGAACCAGGGCTTGAAATATCAACATGTCCGATTGTCCGCGACCACAAAATCACCTGGCAGACAAATGGAAATTCTCTCTCCTCCTTCTACCTATCAGGCGACCGATTTTTTTTACAATTCAGTCAATGAAAGTGTGGCAGAGAGATAAGCCTCAGTGCAGTGATTGCGCTTCCCCCCTTCACTTTCACACCTTTACTGCCACCACTCACGAAGGAATCCTGGCACAGTGATGTGTCCTTGGGGCAAAGTATGGTCTATACATGAACTGTGTCAGCAGCATGCAGGACTTGTGATTGGTCAGCGCAGAAATGATAGATCACAGAACTACTCCCATTGTGTTGTTTTTAAACATGTGTAGATAGGACGTAGATTTATTATGGAGAGTGTGAATTGTGAAGAGGGAGAAATGAGTAAAGAGTCTGAGAGAACGAAAAAGACTTCTTTATTTTATTTCAGTCCAGGAATGTGTGTGGATGGTGGAAACAAGGATTCTATTCCGTTTTCTTTTCTTGCACACTCTGAAAGACAATGGGAGACACACCCTGGTTTAAAAATGAATTGTTTTACAATGATTTCGCGCTCTCTCAAGCCTTACTCACACGTAGGCAGAACATGCTGTTTATGTTTGCCAACTTGTCACTGCATTGCCAATAGTTACTATCATTATTGTCATTTTATTTAGGGAGGGCAATCAGAAATTTGGGGGGGGGGGGGGGGGGGGGGGGGGGGGGGGGGGGGGGGGGGATTTTTTTTTTTTCATCAACTTGTCCCAAGGACAACTGAAAAGTACTTTGTGAATTTTAAGCCCTCAGAACTATGTCAAAGATGAAATACCAATAGTCCGGCTCCCCCGTCCTGGTTTCACATTATATACAATGAAGAAGATTCAATATCCTCAAATAAAATTTTGGGAGGTTTTTAGTGTAGATATAAAGCCCTAACTGACTGGTCAAGTGGATAAATTCTTTACTCTGGAAATGTTTTCAACCAAAGTAAAATCAAAAGCATCATAAACATCACATGTGTGTGTGTGTGTGTGTGTGTGTGTGTGTGTGTGTGTGCACACACATGCATGTGTGCGTGCGAGCGTGTGCATGCGCCCACACATGTGAGTGTGTGTGACAGAAGAAGGGGAGTTCAGGAGCTGAGCAGATAAATGTGAACGCTTGATGTTGTAAAGCACTACACGTGCACATCTGGATAAGCGCACCACAATAAAAGTCCATTCTTCTTGCAACTATTCTGTCATTTCAAAACTTCAGACTTCAATAAAAAGAAAAGCTTCTCACCCGCTTGCCCCACAGTGCGCACAGCCTCGGCGGGGGTGGGGTCCAGTCGAGGCTGGTTGGTGGCAGTGTTGCGAGGCGTGATCATCTCCTTGATCCTGGTTTTCACCGATACCTCGCCTGACCCCAGACACTGGGCAAAGCCCGTAATGGCCCTTGTCCTCTCACCCTGCGTCAGTCACGACACTCACTGTCACAGTGACCATGAACAACAGACAGACAGACAGGGAAAGATAAAGGAACAGGTGGACAATGGGAACGAATAAGGGAAGAAGATAAAAGACTGAGAAGACACATGGGGATGGAACAAAGAACTTATCATCAGGATCTTCAACAACAACAAACAAACAAACAAACAAAAAAAAAAAGAAAAGAAAATTGGAAGAGCAAAGGACTGGATCTTTTCTGTGCTATCCAACCTTAGGCCTACCTGATTCTGATCCGTTAGGAAGAACACAGACAGAGAAGAAATTTGTAGGTATTGAAAGGAATAAAGGAAGACCACATAATAAAAAAAGAGAGGGGGCACTTATAGGCATTGTAAGCAACAGAGGATGAACATGAAACAAGAAAAGAAACTTGCTGGCATTTTATGGAATAAAGGAAAAAAAATTAAAACAAAGAGAAAGAAAATGTGTTGGCATTCAGACAATAGAAATAAAGAACACAAAGAGAAGAAACTGGTATCATTTGTCTGATAATAAAGGAGGAGAGTAAAGTAAAAGAGAGATAACCTGTAGGCACTGTGAAGGAATAGAGGATGAGCACAGAGAGAAAGAAGAAATTTGTAAGTACTGCAAATGATTAAAAGACAAACGCCAAGAGAGAGAAAAAAAAAGTCATAAGCATAGTAAACGAATAAAGGAAGTACACAAAGACAGAGAGAGAGACAAAAAGGAAAACACCATGAAGGAATAAAGGAAAAGCAAAAAAAAAAAAAAACAAAAAAAAAAAAAGAGAGAGAGAAGACGCTTATAAGCAATGAAAAGAAATTAAGGAAGAATTGTGAGACAAAGAGCAAACAGGTAAGAAGAAATGAAAGAACACATAAAGAAACTGTAAACAGGTAAGAAGGAATGAAAGGAGAACACATAAAGAAACTGTAAACAGGTAAGAAGGAATGAAAGGAGAACACATAAAGAAACTGTAAACAGGTAAGAAAGAATGAAAGAACACATATAGAAACTGTAAACACGAAAGAAGGAATGAAAGAACACATAAAGAAACTGTAAACGGGTACAAAGAAATGAAAGGAGATCACATAAAGAAATTGTAAACAGGCAAGAAAGAATGAAAGGAAAACACATAAAGAAACTGTAAAGAGGTAAGAAAGAATGAAAGAAGAACACATAGAGAAGCTGTAAATAGGTAAGAAAGAATGAAAGAACACATAAAGAAACTGTAAACAGGTAAGAAGGAATGAAAGAACACATAAAGAAACTGTAACAGGTCAGAAGAAATGAAAGAACACATAAAGAAACTGTAAACAGGTAAGAAAGAATGAAAGAACACAAAAGAAACTGTAAACAGGTAAGAAGGAATGAAAGAACACATAAAGAAACTGTAAACAGGTCAGAAGGAATGAAAGAACACATAAAGAAACTGTAAACAGGTCAGAAAATAAAAGAACACATAAAGAAACTGTAAACAGGTAGAAAAGAATGAAAGAACACAAAAAGAAACTGTAAACAGGTAAGAAGAAATGAAAGAACACAAAAGAAACTGTAAACAGTAAAGAAAGAATGAAAGAACACAAAAGAAACTGTAAACAGGTAAGAAGGAATGAAAGAACGCATAAAGAAACTGTAAACAGGTAAGAAGAAATGAAAGACACACATAAAGAAACTGTAAACAGGTAAAAAAGGAATGAAAGAAAACATAAAGAAACTACAAACAGGTAAGAAAGAATGAAGGAGAACACAATAAGGAACTAAACAGGAAAGAAGGAATAAAATAACACTTAGACTGTAAACAGGTAAGAAAGAATGAACGAACACATACAGAAACTGTAAACAGGTAAGAAGGAATGAAAGAACACATACAGAAATTGTAAACAGGTAAAAAGGGATAAAAGGAGAACCCAAAAAGAAATTGTCAGGCGTTATAAAGGAATAAACAAAGAACAACAACAACAAAAAATGAAAGAGAAGGTGGCAGGCGCTAGGAGGGAAAACAAAGGAAGATGTTAAAGAAAGAGAGAGCTCAAAATAATAATGTTGCGAGAGAAAGTGGAGGAACTGGTAGATAATCAGAAGACAAAACACTGAGAACAGGAGTTACAGAATGAACAGACCTGTTTACCCTAAAAACTGTTATTGGTGTACTTTTCAACAAAAATGAGCGTATTTTTTTTACACAAAAAAAGGTGTGCACAAACTTCCAAACCTTTGTAAAACCGTGACAGGGGGTGGGGGATGATGGTGGACGGGCATCTGCTTTCACCTGACATCACTTAGTCTCTAGAATTTTTTTTTCTTCGACATACTTGTTCAAGTTCATCATATTCATCGTACTGTCACCAAATGTGTACAAAATACAGCAAAACAGTATGGGTGAGCAGGTCTGAATGAGGAAAATGGGGACGGAAGGGACACTTACACAGCAGCCACGTCGGAGCATCGCGCCAGCAGCTGGTTGATCAGCACAGCGTGGGAGGCAAACGCCTTCTCCTCTTCCGACACTCCTGGTAATGAATGGGTTAACAGTGAAGGATTACAGATACCACAGTCAGTCCCAAGACAATTACAAAGTAATACATTATGCCATCAGCATACAGACTTGGTCTCCTCACTGCATGAAGAACAGTCCATGGACGCTACATCACACATGGGAGTAGGAACATAAGTGATTGTAATGCACCATGTGTGTGTGTGTGTGTGTGTGTGTGTGTGTGTGTGTGTGTGTGTGCGCGCGCGTGCATGTTGTGTGTGTGTGTGTGTGTGTGTGTGTGTGTGTGTGTGTGTGTGTGTGTGCGTGTGCGCGTGCGCGTGCATGCATGAGCAGTATGAATGACAAAGTTTTCAAACATCAAAATTTGTGTGCAGAAATGCTACATGTGACTGCATGAATAAGTGATTGAGAGAGTGAGAGAAAGAAAGAGAAAGAGAGAGAGACGGAGTGCATATGTGTGTGTGTAGAGGTTGTGTTAAGTGGTTTGGGCATAGGAATGGGGGAAGGGGCCGGGGGGGATGCATGCATGTGAGAGTAAGTGTGCTTTCACAAACACAGAAGCATGTGTGTGCGTGTGATCCGTACACAAATCAAGAACCACATGAGAAAACAGCCCGCAGTACTCATACCATGAAGCTGCCTCTCTGGCTGGGACAACAGCAGAGTCAGCAAGTCCAGTGAAAAGGCGCGCACTGTGACCTGCATGACACAAAGGACCACAGCAAGCAGTAAACGGCCCGCGATTGTATAACGGCGAAGTCTTACGATGTAAACACTCCCAAATAATGTGCCACCTTACACCATTACCCCTATGGAAAATATCTACCTTGGGCAATGAAAACTTGTGTGTTATTTATCAACATTGGGCATTCATTATCACTACTGAATGATCAATGATTTTCTTTGTCTGTTTGCCGATCATAGCCCTTGGAGCACTGCAGTGATGACCCCTGCATCAGCTGTCTTCACCTCTGACCTTTGTGGGTTTGCAAGCCACATATAAAACTGTAATTCAACAAATGATTTTAGCAGGATTGCCCATTATCTTATCTATATTAACGACCTAAGTATTATGAAATAATTTTCCATTTTCTTCATCACAGAAGTGTCTGAATCAAAATCAAAATCAAATCAAATCAAATCCTTAAAACGTAACTTCTTCCTTTAGATCTGTACCTGACTGAAACCTAAACCAAGCTAGTGACGTGCTGGAACAATCAGTTAATGATATTATCATTATTACCCGAGTGAATCAAAGGCCATTTATTTCCAGCCTCATAGTTTATATACGCTGAACACTACAGTGCCTGCACTCACAACCACCTCCACTGCAGGCCTGAATTTCAGAGCTGTAAGAGGAAATAAGATCCTATCCTTAGAGAGAAAACAAAAAAAAAAAGTCAAAATACCAACAAACAATACCGTACTAGCTAAACTACTGACATCCTTAAAGCAGATGTGACAAGACTGCAGGAGACACAAGCCATTCAGAACAAGTGTCTTTTCAAAAATACAAAATATGAATCCCCACAAAAACAAACACCTCCCTAATGCTTCCAACATCACATGGTCTACATTACAGCCAGCTGCCTTTGGCATCCCTTTTCGTTTCCTACAGGAAAAACTGAAGATGACTGTCAACTAAGGCAGGGTCATAAATCTAGTGCTCGATCTGCTCTCGATTATCAAGTTTTCTGAGCGATTTGCATTGCCTTGTCAGTGGTGGAGAGATCGTTTATGACCATGTATTTAAGGCACAGGGAGTTACCATAACTGTCCAAAAAGATTGGCGTTACACTGCACCATCGGCAGACAATCAGCAAACAGGCTAGAAGGGAAATGGTCAATGCCGACCACACTTTATCAATTTTGGAGTACATTACTACACTTGAACAATGCTGATTTCAAACCTTAAAACTGTCTGAGAGAGTCCATGATTGAGTGGTCTGTTACTTCAAATGATGTTGTCAGTCATCAATATGTTGAACAAAATAATGAAAGATCAAAGCGTAAAAAAGGTCACAACTATGAATCGACTTACCACCCGTCACAAAAATATGAATTCCAAGACCCATAATAATGCATGAAAAACATGTGGCAATTATGCTTACTTGCATAATAGGATGAAAGGAAATAGAAAAAAAAAAGGAAGGGAGATAAGCAGGAATAAAAAGAAAAGAAAAAACACAGGTAGAGACAAAGAATGGAATGAAGATTTAGAAATAGAGACACAAAAAAAGGGAAACGCTGGACTGCAAGAAAGGAGGGAGGCAAAAGCATGTGCCCTAAAGAAAACATCGGTCACGACACATACCTTCTCGTTTCTAGACAGAACACCAATCCACTTCAGCATAAAGGCATACTGGGAATCGGGGAACTGCTCCAGGACAGCAACCACACCCTGAACAGCCAGCGAGCAGATCTTTATTTACTACATCACAATCAAATGGATAAGGACAGAAAGGGTAAAGGGGTTGACTGACGAGCTGACAGTACTGTACAGCACATTAGGACATGGCTCAATCTTAGAGCATGGACAGGTAAGTATAACGGAAAAGAACAAGACATTTCACCAGATTCTGATGTCTGCTTGGGAATGAAATGTTCCACTTTCAATCTGACAGGAAAGTAAATAATTGTAATGTACATGTATAATTCAGCTCACCAGGCACAGGTACACAAGACCTGTGCAAGTCATGGCAGGGGCAACAGTGTGGCATGCAGTCAAGTAAACAGTCTTTCACCCGGGCTCACGTTCCTTGCAAAGCATGCATGGATGAATGGTGGTGTTGTGATGAGACGTGATGTAGTGTGGTGTGTTGTGTGTTGGTGGTGTGGTATGGTATGGGTGGGTGGTGGGGTGCTTGGGTGGGTGGGTGTGAATGTGTGCTTGACGCACACATCACATGTACGCACGTTCACCAGTATGTTGACTCTTCAATGTCTTTGTCCATGAATGCTTTTGTACCTTTCTGAAATGTTGCTATTCCTCCCTCTCTCCCTCATCTTACATTAAATCTAAAATGGAAGGGAAAGTTCAGTAATTCTGAAAAACAAAACAAACAACAAAAAAAGCAAGATGATGAATAGCAATGCAATAGCATTCACTGCCACCAAGTGAAACAAAAGAATCGCACTGAAAAACTGACAAGGCTGGGGGTAAAAGCTGATGCAACCACTTGTATAAAAAATCTTAAGATGGAAAAAGTGAGCGATGGATGGAGGGCAACCAGCAGGTTCAAATTCCATTAGTACACTCTTTCACTTCCGCTGGTTGCCAAGACACGAGAGATGAATTTCGGAACTTGTAAGAATTATACCTGAAATTCTAAGGTGGTTGGGGTGGGGAGGGGGTCTGGTGGATATGCCTCATACCCGGAAACATTTTACAATTTGTTTTCAAAATGGTGCACTCTTACACAAATCTGAGCATCGATTGGCCGCAGGTTAAGTGTCCACTTCTCAGTCCACCTGGATACAGGATCATTTATTCCTGCAGCTTTTCTCAATCTTTCACTTTACTAGCATCTTGCTGATGTATATCATCAGACCATGACTTTAGTTGACCTACATCGCCTTAAACCAGTGGCTACACAAAACGGCAGCTGCCTTTACTTTTCACGGTGAAGTGGGTGCCCGATACTAGACCTTACAAAAGAACAATGTCTTTTTCACTAATGTCAGTGTGGACTATCTTCCTTGTTATGAGATCATAAAATAAACAGACATGTTTGCTTCTTTGTTTGTTTTTTGATTCTCCATTTTCAAAAACGAGGACATTCTCTGAAAAGCGGTGAAATGGCATGTCTTAAGACACACACTTTCACAAACAGCCATCAGGTTACCTGCGCTGCCTTGGTGCGATAATCTGCCTTGTCAGGCACTCGCATGCACATGTGTTGCAGAAGAATCTTTACGCTGATCAGGCAAGGTTCTCCCCAGCTCCTTCATCATATACCTGTCACATAAATATTGAAATCAGGCTGGTACTCCATGCTCAAGGAACTAAAGCAGGAACTCTTGATAGATGAAATGTTTCCCTCTATTTCAAAGACAAAATGACCAGAAAGTGATCTGACATTGAGATCACGGAGTAAATTGGTCTCTTCAGACATTCTCCTTTTCTTTACATTAAATCCAAGCACAGCACAAATGCATAAACAGACGTATACACCTAATACGTTTAAATCTACTCATCTAATCCAATTTTACACATAGTTTGATCTTGGGATTTCAAGAATACACCAACTATATTTAAATCTACTCCAATTTTAAACATAGTTTGATCTTGGGATTTTCAGAATTTCTCTGTTCTGTACTTCAAGAACCTAACCCTGAAAGACGCAGCCTCAAATGTATCAATAGACTGGGCAAAAATTAATCTTGCCACCAACTATCTAGGTTCATTCATGTATTACTAACCACTAATACTTTTCTTTCCCCATTCCTTCCATCAGATATGCAAAAGCTCCATGGCTGCATGCCGGATTTTCTGCTTCCTCCATGGTATAGCTGTGATATAATTAACCTTCATGGAACAATGTTAGATCAGCTCAGGTTTAGTCTTGTTCTATGCATGTGTGTGTGTGTGTGTGTGTGTGTGTGTGTGTGTATGTGTGTGTGTGTGTGTGTGTGTGTGTGTGTGCGCACATGCATGCATGTGTGTGTATTAAGGTGTGTTAGTGTTAGGGTGTGTGTGCATTTGCGCTTGAATGTGTGTCTGGAGGGGAGGGGTGGTGGAGGGTGTGTGTGTGTGTGTGTGTGTGTGTGTGTGTGTGTGTGTGTGTGTGTGTGTGAGTGCATGTGTGTCTGTGTATATTCGCATATGTTCATGCTGAAACAAGAAATCATTATTCATCAAATATCACTTTGGAATTGGTCTCTCCCTTAGCCTCCAAGCGTCTAGTGTGTAAAGAGACAAACAGCTGAACGGTGGATTCTGTTGCTAATTTCAACAGCAGTAGGCCATCTGCAAAGAAGTACACCACCAATACATGTGGGCAAAAGCAGAGAGGAGGGATGAAAGTGCTAGGGTGAATGGAGCATGTGAATATTGGTTGGTGGGGTGGGGGGGGGGGTGTTTAGAAAGGGAGAGGGGAAACAAAGGATGGGCGAGGAAGGAGGAGGGTGTGCATGGGAAGGTGTGGTGGGATGGACTGCAGATGAGAGTGGAGACGTGATTGTCGAATTACTCACAGTAGTGTGTGCTTGCAATGTCGCATTGTCATTATATTAACTCTTTCATTCCTACTTTTCTATGAACCATTACTTCCTCTTGTTCCTAGATTCTTCAAGTATTCCCTTCATTCCTGGATTTAGAGAAAAAAAAGAAGTGTGAAGTGAGAAATGCCACGTATGCAGTAGCAAATCGGCCAGAACAGAGCAGCGACCACTTTTCCATGCTGTAGGGGCTGTCTGGCATCCATTCCATTCATAAACACACTGTCCCGCAAGCGGCCCGGTCATGACGTGTACGGATGATGCGACTCACGCAAAGTTCAAAGTGCTTTACCGCGAGAACTGATTTTCGGGGCTGCAGGAAGGAAAGGAGGGATTTTGTGCTGCCCGGTTTTCCGGGCTGCAGGAAGGAAGGGTAGGATTTCTGCAAACTGGGTTGTAGGGATGAAAAAGAGTTAATGCTATTGTGCCTGCCATTTGTGTTTTTCTTTTCTTTTCTTTTTCTTTCTTGGTTTTTTTTTTTTTTTCCAGCTGTCTCCTCTTCTGAGCCACCTCAGTGGCATTTCACCTACGCAGCTCACTCTAGCTCCCCTGTCCCCAGTCACAGCTTGGCTTGTCCCCCCCCTGCAGCATGCTACAGGAAGAGTCCATGTCAGGTGATAGGGGACAACCACCAGAGGAGACATCACACTGCTGCCCAGTCACTGCAATGGTGCTTGGCGGTGCCTGTTCTGATCCTACATACTCGGGACGCCATCTACTGAGTCCCCTACTGCAGTCAGTCACTGCTTAGTCACCAGACAGTTGAATTTCATGTTTGCATGGTGAATTTTTCGTGCCTAATCATCTTCTGAAACTTTCACACTGACTGGCTATGGTGGAAGCACTTTTTTTTTTTCCACAATGAAATTCGATGAGAACACCATGACCAAAACAGAACTCAAGAACGATTTTCACAGAACTGTAAGGAAAAAAACAGATATGTAATAGACATTAAGAGCAATATCCTGCTCAGAATACAACGCTACCTTCGGACAAATTATTTGCTTACATCACTACAAATTGTAAACTGCACCTGCACAAAATAGCACAGTTAACATTCTGATAGTCAAATCTCGTACGACTTCTCATCTGTCTTCATGTATTTTCAAAACATTTCATCACACACATATTTCAAAAGTTATGATAATCATGACCACAGTTTTTAGACATGCACTCGTCAACATACAAGTAATAAAGATCATTAACACAGCTTTAAGCACGTACTCGTTAACATACAAGCAATCAAAATAATTAACACAGCTTTAAAACACACACTTGTTAACATACAAGTGATAAAAATCAGTTGACACAGCTTTATGCACACACTCATTAACATACAAGTAATAAAAATCATCAACACAGTTTTAATCACACAGTTGTTAACACGCACAAGACTGTACAGTCTGTTGAAGAATTCTGTTCACAAGTACCTGCTATTAGAGCACCAACCCTAATGCCGACTCACATGACAAAAGCAGTGGCATGCTGTCGCCCAAGTTGAAGCTGTTGAGGAATGGTCTGAGTGGCACACACCTTTTTTCCCTCCAGGAGCATCAGTACATTGGGGAGGAGGTATTTGCATGTCTGTGTGGATAAAGCACACAAGACACACCATGACCAAAAAGGCACGTCAACAACTGTGATGTCCACAGTCTTCTAAGCAAACCTGAAAGCTTATATATGAGATCATCACACAAAATACTGAAGGAGGAAGGCGTTTTAAGTTTGCGTCTAAACGACATATTTCTCCATGTTTCACATCATACTCATACACAAATTAAATATTTTGAGACTTGGGCAAGAGCCGCGGGAAGTGCGGTGTATCTATGGAGAGAGGGTAAGGGGGAAGGAAGGAGGAGAAATTACCAAATAATCTGAATCTTACAGTTGGGGAAGGGGATCAATATACATCAAAACAATTTGGATCGGGATTCTAACAGGAATGAAGCATTATCTTTACAAATCAATTTTGTTGATAAAAGTGCGCTTTAGCTCTCTCTTATCTGCACCTACGCTAAGCTGTTCATTAACCTCACAGCAGGGATACGAAAAGGATCCAGAGTACTTCAATTTCAACTTTGTTAGTATGTTGTAAAACATTGGTAATGGTGCATGTTCTTCCCAGACAGACAAGATACTGCACAGCTTGACTGGTCACACTGAAAGCTGGCCAACCAAAATAACGTTTATACAAACCAGACAATGCGACGAAACACGTACGACCTATCCCTTCACACTCTAACATGGTCATTGTTCATCGTCAATACAAGCAAAAGCCTTTTCTCCTTATCTCTCCTTTGTTTGTTTGTTGCTTTTTTTTTTTTTTTTTTAATGATCAAGCAGACATACGCATTCCCTCACTGATTTTATTTTTTTGTTGTTGATTGTCAACTGACAGGGAGGATGACATGTGACTGTGTGTAAAAGCTGGCCAATTCTGCAAACCACTTTATATTGCCAGGTCTGAATCATGCATGAAAAGTTTCAGTTCATGTTGTAAAACAGCTTTGTTTGGCAGCTCTCATGAAGGGCGAGCTGAACTGCATTTTAACCCATTTTGCTTCTGCAGCAGACACTGAGGCCTTGCCACAGATGCAAATTATGACACAAAAATATGCAAATGTTTCATACAAGCAGAATAATGCAGACACCAAACGGTTCAGTGCTTGATGTGCATCAGTCATAAACACACACATCAACATGGTAAGGCAGCAAGATTTCCACGTCCTCCCCAACAAGTATGCTAAAAAATTTGGAATATAAAATTGGAATGGTTGAACAAAAAACAAACAAAAAGATTTTTTAAGGGCATTCTCCACTCCAGTGTTCAAAGCAAACAACATTCTCGTTTTTATTTCCGTATGTAGTGGAATTCAGATGGGTGAAAAAAGAAAGAAGATTTTTTAACAATACTTCTCCATTTTAAAAATAAAGATCCTTTAATGATATTCTCCATTTAAAGTTCAACGCAAAAAAAAAAAAAAAAAAGGTGCAGGAAGATGGGCTGGAGGATGAGGAGGAGCAGAGGAAGAGAGGGGAACAGGGAATAAGGGTTGAAGGGGGATGGAGGAAATCTCCCCTAGAAAAGTAAGACAGATAAAACAGTGGTTCAAGTCTTACAGATGTTGTCAGTGCTGTGATGTCACCATGCAGAGGTTGACACATGTGTAGGATGCCCTGCAGAAAATAACAGCAGGTTAGACTACAACAGGCACTCTCTTTCATTTTCTGCATACACAACACTAATAACACTAATGTTAACAGGCACTCTCTTCATTTTCTGCATACACAACACTATAACACTAATGTTAACAGGCACTCGCTTCATTTTTCTGCATACACAACACTAATAACACTAATGTTAACAGGCACTCGCTTCATTTTCTGCATACACAACACTAATAACACTAATGTTAACAGGCACTCGCTTCATTTTCTGCATACACAACACTCATAAATGGGGAGTTTTTTATTATACTCCATGTTTGGCTAGTATACTTATCATGTCAGCACACACAACACTCATAACACTAATGTTAACAGGCACTCACTTCATTTTCTGCATACACAACACTAATAACACTAATGTTAACAAACGGCAAAATATCAAGAAGATAATATAGGTGAGCTAGGAGCAAAAATATTTGGGTCATTATTTTCATCAACCATGGAAACTGACAAAGCTCCCAGCTTCAAGCTTGAAGAACACAGCCTGCTTAGAAATGTTTATATGTAACGCATTACTCTGAAAAAAAAAAAGAGACAGAAAGTTATAAAGGAAAAGTTCAATCTCAAAATATTGACATGGACAGCGGAAGAGAGTAAGAATTTGTATATGGGGAAGTGAATGGAGAAACGGAAAAAAAGGGGGAGTTAAGAGTGGGAAATGGGGTGAACAGTGTAGAAGGTAAGGGGAATAGAGATGACATGGAAATAAAATGTTAAGAAATGGAAGACACAGACTGAGGGAGGAAGGAGGACAGAGAGAGAGAGAGAGAGAGAGAGAGAGAGAGACAGAGAGGGAAAATGTGCGGTAGGAAGGAGACTAAAGAGAAAGAAAGGTTAGGGGGAAGAGGGAAAGTGTGAGCAAGGGAGGCCCCTGTCCATTTCTTTAAATTGCAGACATTTTCCCTTTAACTTAAGCGATGGAAAATAGAAGGAAGAGGGAAAAGTAACACACTGTGACTGCTGTGAAAGAAGCGTCACAATCACGTACTTTGAAAGCCAGTGCAGTCACCCCAGGACTGTATCCCGACCTTCTTGTTGCGTCCCTGCACACATGAAATGGAAAAAAAAAAAAATTTTTTTTTTTTTTTTTTAAATTATCTCAATAAGCTACCACAAGCCCCACTGAACTTTTTTTTTTTTTTTTTTTACATAACTTTCCTAGCCCATTCAGTAAATAATATTGAGAGACCCTCACCTTAAATCCTTTCAGTTATCAATCATTATTAATTGATAATGATGATAATGAATACTTATATAGCGCCTATTCTCGGCTAGACGCCAAGCTCTAAGTGCTTTACAATCAACACTCGTTTACACAACGGGCTGCCTACCTGGGTAGTGCCGACTGAAGAGCTGCCAGCTGGCGCTTCATTCAGTCGTTTCCCGTGTCATCCAGTCAGTATTGTTCAATATCGATCACTCATTTTCTTTACTTCCTTCATTCTTTCATTTCTTACTCAGGGTGCATGCTATGTGTAACGTGTCATCCAATTTACTGATATATCCAGCTGTTCATCCTGTGCACTGTGGTCTTGTATCTCAGCACATGAAGTGTAATGTATTGAGATTCTAACAAAAACTTACTGGCCACATGGCTAATGTGGCCTATTCCAGGCTAGGCTGTAGCGGGTTCAATCCCATCAGAACCTCTGATGTTGCAGAATTATTTGGCCTACGACCAGCTCTTTTCCAGCTGAGACTGCCACAGGCTCAAATGATAAGACTGCAACCTCACAGTTGAGTTCAATCCAATTAATGCATGCCTCTCTGACAGTGTTGCTCAAATTTTCATACCACTACTGCAGGTGTCTGTATATCTCAGACCTAGCTGATGCTAGAATATATCATGAAAGTAAGAACAGAGTACAGCCCTGTCATACAGACACAGACTGGAATGGAACCACATAACATCATTTTCATCCTCCTCCTCATCACTGATCAGCATCACAATGTCTAAAATTCTGTTGTCCTTCATGCCCTGCACTTATCACGACCTCAGTTTTGATTTTCCTCTCTGCATCCATGCCCTTGGTGACTTCATGTTGTGGTTGAGAGTACTAGCCAGCTCATGGGAACTGTCATAAGACAAACATGATGATACCCTCTGGAGAATCTTTCATTGCCAAGTGCCATGCCTGCACCATGATTCATGCCGAACTTGCTTTAGTTTTGCGCACATCCACGGCTAGACTTGTGGCATTTTCTGAGTCGGTTTACCTGAAAAAATGATGGGCTTTTTTTTAACTTCACAGGGTAAAGGGATGGAAGGGATGGCTCCTTGATTTTGACTGGCTAAATCTCAACACTGCTTTAGGTCATCCTCTCCCATATTCTCATGACGATGTTCCACACCGTGTAAGAATAAGGCACTATTTGGACAGCTAAGTATGAGGGGAAAAAAGTAAACAAAACATGAAAACAGACAGACAGATCACTCACGCCAAAGGAAAGCGCCCGTCAAAGCTGTGGTTGTCCACACGAGTCAGAACAGCCAACACTTTGATCACCTGTTCAATGACGCTCTGAGATTCACGCAGAGAGAAACTGGACAGCAGAGTGACCACCTCCTGAAATTGACACAGGTATGCCACTTGGAAAGAAATAGCCCAATACGCAATTTGGACAGAGTAATCATCAAATGAAAGCAAACTACAGTTATGATTTTGTGTAGTTGTGATCCCTTTAATAAAAAACATTCTAGGAGTTCCAAAGGATTTCCCCATCATAACAGAGAAGCTCTCTCAACAATTCAAAGGTCACCAGGATGTGTGACTTATGAATGAACACTGCATATTTCAAGCTCAGATGTGCTTCATCTGGCATAAGTACATTAACACTGGAAATGAAAATGACTGTCAGCAAAGTGTATACTGCGCTCATTTGTGTGTGATCTGTTTCTTCTGCATTGGTCAGTTCTTTAAGAGGGTGATACGTTTTGACGCCCAATGCAACCATGCATTTCTCGAATTTGAGCTATGTTTTAAAACAAAGTATAACATGCCGTTTTCACAAAATAATCATTCACATTTGAATAAAACATGAACAAAAGTGTCACTTTTATCATTCTCATTGGTCATGAATAATAAAGGCAAAAATGTCCCCAATTCTGTAGCCCCCTCTCCAATCAAGAAACTGCTTAACAAGTTGTGAACAAAACACACCAGTAAATATTTACTTTCAAAGATTTCAGACAAGAAAGGCAGATGCTTATTAAGTAGAATAAGCCATTTAGGTCAAGATCTGTTCTGGTCTGTATTTATACGCACACGCCAGTTTCTAAACCAGCTTGTTCTATGTGAAATTTACTCAAGCAAACACCTACATATGTACTCATAAATCCTCACATACAGGCTTAGGAATGCGAACATACAAAAATTTGATTTTTAAATGCTTATCTATACAGAAAGAAAAAATCTTGAGAAACAATATTTCTGTTTTTAAAAAAAAAAGGCGAAAAATACAAACACTTACAGTCAACAGATTCATATACAATGAATGAAATCGCTGAACTTGACTGGGGGCTAAGTCATCTTCATTCTCAGCATCATCACTGTCATCACCTTCTATATCATTTGATGAGTTCTGCACATGAAATCAAGAATACATACAGCAAACAAGCATCTTTCTCTTGTCTTTGACCAGGAGAATAATCCTAAAACCATGAATTCAGCCAAAACAAACTCTGTATCAAAAACTAAAGGACTATTTCACAAAAGTACTATCACACAAATGTTATCCATTCTATATCAACTTGTCACAATCACAACAGCAGCAGTAGCCATTAACCGTATCTCTGCCAGCAAACACCTTCACAACAAGAACGCCTCTCTTTCTCATAACCCCTAACCAAACCCTCCACCCCTATCCCCCTCCTCTTTGTCTTCTTGCTTGACAAAGATGTGTCTGATGAAAACTCAGCATACTCATGTGCTCAGCATACTCATGTGTTCACGCTCATAAAGCCCTTCTCACATTTCCCTCCATACCCTTCCTGATCTCTCGTTGTCACTCTCTCCCCAATAGTCATCTTTTCGCTTGACAAGTGTCTATCTGTTGACAGGCTGGGTTCATCAAGGTATGTCATGCATCTATCCATGCACACCTGATCTTCTGTTACTCTGTTGAATGTCATCACGTCCATTCAGCACCTTTAAGCAAGTTCACAGCTAATGTCAGCCTCACATCCACTACATCCTTGACAATACATGATCACCCAAAAGACTGATGAAGTCATGAGCACTGATACTGGCCCTCTTTCTGTATTGTTGTTATGGTGGTTGTTGCCATGCCCTGGCTAAAAGACTCCAGCGATCATCCAAACAGCCAAAGTACTTGAACACTATGGTACAAATGCGTCAGCTGGGGATAAGAACATTATGTGTGTGACCATTTTTGATTACCCCGCCACATGGGCAGCCACACTCCGACTTTGGGACATTTTGGAGACTGATAATGTCATGCTAGGAGCTTGTCACAACTGAAGACAATCCCCGCATAACTGTGCAGAGCATAACAACATTTTGATGTGGCGTTGTTGGTGTTCTAGCCAATATCGAATGACCTGACACAGCCTTAAGCCAAGGCGGCTTTCTGTATTAAAAAGCAGAGACAGCACAAGGATGCAAGCATTATACTTGGAATAACAATCCTTTCACAACAAACCAACCTGCGAAGAGCATGTGTTTTGTGTGTTGCTGCGGCTTCTTTTGTTGGACTGGGACTTCTGACTGGAGGCCAGGGTCTGGGTGCCTCTCTTCTTGGTGCCCGACTGACCTGTCATCGTACAGGAACCAGGTCATGCAGTGCTTAACAATTAGTGCAAGTCAGCCAGAATGCAGTCCACTACAAGCACAACTCAAACAAAAAAAAACCAAAACAGAACGCCCCAACTTGTAAATACTTTCAGTACTAACTACCAGCTGAACTCAAAGCAAACGAACAACAACAAAAAAAACCCCACCTTGTAAATTCTTTCAATACTAAGATCAGGTTATGAAGAAGCATAAGTGTATAACCTTTTTACATGAAGTGTTCTTATACGTATGTGGCGCGGCGGTTAGTGTCATGGGTACCATGTGGCAGATCAAGGATCAAGTCTCATAGAAGGTATACATTTAAAGGACATTTTTGGTCTCAACTATCTCCTGCCCAACAATACTGAGAGTATTGTATACTCAAAAATGGAATCAAGTTTCCTTCACTCAAGAGAAGCGTCTCTAAGTGTTGCTCTGAGCTCAAATTTCTTGGCCCAAGCAGCAGGTGTTTGTATGTGTGTTAGACATATTTTGTAACGAAGTGTAAATATCCTGTAGTCTCAGACCAGAACGGCATCACCTTCATTACCATCGACACAAATGAAAAAAATCTTGAAAATCTCAAAATCTTCCACACTCTACTCTCATGGTAACCTCAGTTTCAATTTCCTCTTCAGTCTGTGTATGTGACGACTTCTCGTCAAACCTTCAGAATTCATAAACTCAATGACAGTGTTGTTAGTTAGATATGGTTTGACTAGGCGTTTACTGTTGTCTGCAAAGGATTTAGTGGGTGATGTTCTATGCATGCTGAATTGAACAGTCACCATTAAGTGACTCGGCAACAAAGCAGTTCCCTCTGGTTGGGGTCCCTCACAATGACCCGACACTGATGACTGCTCCCTGTGGAATGTTCATGCTGCGGCTGATGTGAGAGTGGGAACCAGAACGGGCAGCATGAGAGTAATGCCACTAGAACACAACAGATGAGAAAATTTTAAGCGAAAAATAAATATGCTTAACGTCCTAGCCAACGGTTTTGATGCCATCAACTCTTATGGACTTCATCATTTTCCAAAAACATCATATTCACACAAAGATGTCAGGGAATTCTTACAACAGTTTATTTGTCTGACCATATAAAACTTAAATGTTTTAGCTTCTCCTTAGCTTGACACTGAAATCAGACAAAAGAAACAAAGTTCCAATTTAAAAAATAAATAAATAAAAATAAAAATAAAATCATTAAAAACCATTCAGTTCAGGGACTCACCAAAAGATGTGTTGACTTTGAGCATATTCACTGCTCTCAAAAGTAAATCTGGACTGTACACCTTGAAAGCACGGCTCCCTGAATACACACAGACACACACAGACACACAGACACACACACACACACACACACACACACACACACACACGTAACAGTGTACATATTCACAGCCATGTCACATTGATCTGTCTTACATTACATCGATTTGTCACTGTTCAACTATTTTCAATCATACCATTCTGTGCTGCATTGTGCAACTTCCATTTTACTCTTGATTTACAAAACAGAGTACTTGCTCAGAAATTACAGTTCTGTCCACATGTGTCAACAAGTGTTGCACAGATATAACAAGTACAAGCAAACGATTTTCCAATAGCCCTTCCACCCCAAACCCCTTTCCGAAAGAAAGAAAAAGAATTCAGAGTCCAACAGCCCTAGTAGGTGGAGACAATACAAAGAAGTAAAATGAGCCCTGTAAATTTTCATCATTTCTTCAGCATGTAGAATTATTATCAAGTTTAAAGTCTGAGCCCCAAAACATCAGACACACAGTTCCTTCTAAGCAAAACCTGATACTGAAACTCAGGGGATACTACGTAACAGAATTTTACTACAGAACAAAACTTGCCACAGAAGAAAACTGTGCCATGTTTTATCTGTCATGGATGAACTGGCAACAGTTGTGATCATAGCTGTCTCATTGCAATATCGCGGCCAGGGAAAGGAAGAAAAAAAAAGCCTTCCAGTAAAATCTGACTGGTCATCAGGACCAGCAGCTAGTTCCAGTATTTACACGACTAAAATCAGTATTTTACTGGCTGTAGCCAGTTACTAAGCACCTTGAATCATTAACTCTTCCAACAGATTTTTTGGTGGCCACAATCAATGCTGAACAATTTGTTCAGTCTGTTACTATACAATTATGGTTATGATGTCAAAATCTTTAAAAACAATGAAATACTGCATATTCATGCACAGAATATTGTTTCCAAACTAGGTCAGAGTGTACACACTGTCTGATCACCATTCTACAAGAAACGAAAAAGGCCTTTTGGGTGATGATTTAACAGAAAAAAGTACAAATAAATAAACAAGTTTTTTTTTTTTTAACTCAATATTCTAATGCAATTCCTACACAATAATTAATGTCCAACATGCAGAAAATTAGAGAAACTTTACTCAGTTACATTCTGTGACAAATTTACAGGTGCTTTGAGCCAGATATTGCAATGGGCGCAATGATTATCAAATCAACGGGTAGGAGCATAAGATGCGGTTTACTATGAATTAGAAGATGGATTACCTGGCAAGCTGACAAGATTGAGATACACTGTTGCAGCAACAAAGGCTGCTTCCTTCTTCTGACCATGGTATGCCTGAAAAAAAAAATTCACACACACTAAATAGCCTAACATTTACTTACATATATCTCTACATGCATTTTTCACATAGTCATACATCTATACAAATAGCTTATCCTTACTAGACATGGAACATAACCATGTTATTAGGATACAAAAGTAATTAAATAAATGACTAAATTAAATAAATATGAGAAAATAATAGTGGAAGAGAAGGGAGCTAATCCCGCCTCCGTATTCAGTTATGCAGAAAGAAATGATTGGCTTGGTGAGCCCACTTCAATGCACCATATTCAGACTAGCTCAGTTTTCCATCCTCTCCACTCCAGAATTCAGACTTTGTTTTTTTTGGCACTCATGGATCCTCACAAACTCCCTGTCAAGCCTGCCTTTGTTTCTGACGGAGAGATTTCTCTCTCCCTTTCTTCTCAAGGAGTATTTTATCTGATAATGCTTCCAGGTTTATGTTCTGTCGCAGCCTCTCTTCACCATCTGGCTCTATCGCCGTACACAGTAGCATCAATCTTGCCTCCAATCTGTCTGCTACAGTTAGTAACTTACAGGTCTGTCCGTCTTACCGCAAGTGGTGCCTTCTATCTGACACACATGAGATCTACAAATCCTGTACAAAATGTTCCCCATTCGTTCCTTTCAACTTACGTGAGAACTGGTCAGTTAAAACTTGATGTTCTTCCCTGAGTTTGATATTTGATGTACCCTTCAAGACGGACTGCCAGTTTGGCCGAGAATTGCCCGCCTCTCCAGCTACACCAGTTCTGGTTCTGTAACAGTTCCGAGGTCCACGGAGACAGGCAAGCGTCTCTTTCCCACCCACCCTGTGCTCTCGACCCCTCAGCACTTGTAAATGAAGAGAAGCACCCTGGGAATGTGGTTTTATCGAGGATGTGTTATTCTGCTTGCCCCCAACAAGGCTCGAGGCTGGACAGTTTCCCTCTGGGAGGAGATTCAGCAAGGCTCCCTGCTGCAAAAGAGCGAGGCTCAGCGAACACTGACTGGGTGGCCTTGGCGTTCTCTGATGATGGCAATTCAGGTGTGTATTGTGATAATGCAGACAAATTGACAAGGGTGACAACAGAGACAATTTTTGGGATTATCATGATTTTTTAAAGTATATAATTTCAAGTTTTGAGGTTTCTCTTGTTAAAGCAGCTATAAGCGATTGCACAAGATACATTACCTACCTCATATTTCAACCCTTACCCTCCTCTACAGGGGTTATGTGTAAAATGATGTTTTTGCGGATATTGTTTGTGACAGAGTTGGTCACTCCTTTCTCCTCTAAAAAAAAAAAGTACCACAGTTCAAGATGCCTGGACGGAAAAAAAATCCAATCTTTTGCTCAGTTCCATCTTCAGTCTCAGTTTGCATCTCCTTAAAATCTCAGTCGAGGATCGGACTAACCTGCGCAGCTGAGGAGCTCATCCCTTTGTGTCATCTCCAACTTCATCCCCTTGGGATCAATCGTTGGCCAGTTGGGATGTCCTACGTCCCATGACTCAGGTTTTTGTGTCCGCCCTACAGCCTTTGACCTGGCTTGTTTGAAGTCGGGGTTCTCCTGCTTCTCCTTTTGTCATCGCACTTCATTCCAGTGAGTCAGGCTGGGGTGCATGCCTTTTCCCCTCTCCTGGATACCAGGGTTACTTGGTCACAGCAGTTGGCAAAAGACAATATCAACATCCTCAAGCTGAGAACAGTCTACCCTGGTTTGAGCCACTAGTCTCAGATTCTGGAAGGCAAGACTGTTACCGTGCACGTAGACAAATCCACTGTGGAGGCTCATTTGAAAAACCAAAGCAGGACTCGCTCCAGACCTTGAACAACTTGTTAATGTCTCTTCATCTGTTCTGTCAGACTGTGAAGTTTTCTTTACTTGTTAACATATCTCTGGCAATCTGAATGTCCTTGCGGATTCTCTTTCTAGGAAGGGCCTGCTTCTCCTCTAAGAATGAATGTTAAAACAAGGCCGTGTTAGGTCAATGTGCAAAGTTCTGGGAGCCCTGTTTGCCACAAGGTGGATAAGCAGCTTGAGTAAACCATAATGTTTAAACTAAGGTCATTTAATCATTTCACATGACAGAGAACTTTAACACTAGACAGCACTTATCCTTAACTAATGTGTTCAAACTGAACAAATTTGAATAAGACCAAACTAATTCTCAGCCATTCAGTGTATTTTGAACAGCAAGACAAAAGTAATCTTGCTTTCTCAGCTGTAGATGAAAACCAGGCAAAATGAAGAGAGTCACTAAAATTTGAAGAAGTTTACAAAGTTCTTTCTAAAAAAAAAAAAAAAAAAAGAAAAAAAAAACAAACAAAAAAAAAAACCCAATAACCAGGCTATCACACAAAAATGATACTTCAATTTCAAAAGTATGTCAGAAAAACTGGAAACTGAATAACCAAACTCCTAACTGTTTCTGATTGTAATACACAGTCAGTTACTAAACTCCTAGTTGTTTCTCATTGTAATATGCAGTCAATTACTGCTATCAACCTTTTCTGTGTGGCGTAATCTGGCACACTTACCTTACTGTCATGTTCCATGGGCATAAGATGGGCCAGAAGAGCAACAAGCGCCTTGTGGGAAACATCGTTCACCAGCAAGGAAGTCCACAGTCCTGCAAGCCATACAGGCATGTATTCAACTTGTTTCATAGTGCTGCAACATCTAGCCATTTGTGTCAATAAGCGGTAGGTACTGTGGTCATCTATACATGTGTGTTTTGCAAACTTCAATCAGAATAAAAATCTGTAACAGCAGTTCATACAATCCCATTACACATTATCAAAACGGCAATCTATACATTTTCTAAAAGTACTTTTAAAAACTCTGGGACGAAAAATCACAAACCACAGATCTGTGCTAGAATTAAGAGGCAGTGCAAAATATCAAATTCAAATTATATGTGATTGTGCTCTAATACACACTATCACCATAAAACTTCAAGAACTTTCAAAAATTAATTTGTTACTGAATCTGAGTGAACAGAATGGTCCTAAAGCTCACCCTCTGTCTCTGACTGAGAACGGTGCCATTTTTTAGCCACGTCGTGCAGCTTTTCCAATTGCTCAATGTAGAATCCTTCACTCTGAAGAAGGTCCTCCGTTGCAAGAGGCAATGGAGTCAAGTCCAGAAAATGATTGTTCCAGCATTCCTTGACCCAGTCTGAAAAAGAAATTCATCAAATCAGCTGCACAACAATAAACTTTCTGACCTCGTAGATTACTGCTTTATTGCTGCTTAAACTAAATAAGAAAAAAAGAAATTGCACACCCTTTCAAGTGTGTGTATGTGCACATTTTGCATATACGTGAATCAAAGAAGTGTGTGTGTGTGTGTGTGTGTGTGTGTGTGTGTGTGTGTGTGTGTGTGTGTGTGTGTGTGTGTGTGTGTGTGTGTGTGGTGTGCGCGCGCGTGTGTGCCTGTGTGTATGGGCTTATCTGTGTTTGCCTGGTGAATGCAAGCATGTGTACCATGTATACATGTGCACATACATGTGCAGATGAGCTTGTATCATGTACGTTTGTGTGTGCAAGTCTCAAGTCAATGATTCCTTGATTACAGTTTTCAATCTTATTTTGCAACAAACAGACATCACTGAAAAACTGTATCCATCACTGTTCCGATTTTTTTTGCAGTTCTAGGAGCACAACTAACAAGCTCAACAGTGCTTGGCAATCGCAGCAACTGACTAAATGAACAACATGAACACAAGCTGGCCTAGTACTGTGACTGTGATTGTGAAGAACCTTAGTCATGCAGAATAGCAACATGACTTAGGTGGAAGGATTATGACGAGTGAACTACCTTCCTTTCATTACGAAAGTCACAGAGTTCCTCATGACGAATCATGGGAATCTCACTGCTTCAGTGGAATTCAGGAAAAGCCCTTTTATTTAAGCTTTTACATCAGTTACATTGCCCTCAGACCTTCATCACTATAGGATGCCTATGCAGATAGTTTCCACTGTCTCTGAGTTCCTGACTTTGGCACATTATTGTAGCACTTGGCTCCTGACCCTGCTTCTGCTCTCCCAATCGATCCCTCTTTTTCTCTCTCTCTCTCTCTCTGAACATAAAATGTAATCCATTATCAAAACAGACAGCACTGGCTATTTTTTGTCAAGCTTATTTTTCATCCATTAAATCCGGAGAATGTTCTACTTTCAGAATCTATACTTAGCATAGAGCACATAAATGCAAAATTAACTACTTAGGAGTCTAGCAAGTTTTCCTTATCTTTTAATCCATACTCTAGCAAGTTACTAACCATAATCATGGTCTTAGAATTCACAATAACACTGGCAGCAAAAAATTAGGCCTGAAATGTTTTTCGTTCTCAAAGGGGTTAAGACAACTGTTATATATTAACATTAATATTTAGAATACCCTTGTATATTTACTGGATCTATTTCTTACTCTCATATGAAGAAATTCAGGGAAGATAAAAAGACTGAGAGTGTAACAAGGAATTTGTTGATCTTGCTTTATTGCCATACCTTGCTTGCTCACTGCGCATTAGTAATTTCTGCTCTCCATTGTGGACACTGTCTGATACTGAGTTGTGATCTGTGTTGTTATGAGTATCCGTGAACCCCAAAAACATATGGTAGAATGATGTTAAGATGTAACTGCATACTGACGGCACTGTTCATTTTTAGATCTACTGATTTTTTTCCACGTCACTAGGGACAGTGAACTGTCAGCTTTGAACACTATCCAGGGCTTAGCATGATGGAAGTCGAAGCCCATTCCTCTTGTTTTGCCACCATTAATCCTCCTTAAACTGACACTTATTTACACTTATTTTCGAGCACAAAAAAAAAAAAAAAAAAAAAGATGCCACCAGTGATTCAAACTTACGATTGTCCGCACAGCAGGCAAACACATCCATATATCACATATGAGGACAAAATGTAATCACTTAAAAGACTAACTTGCCAAGATGCTTCCCGGATGTCGTTATTGTTATCGTTAAGGTGTGAGATTTACATCCTATTGGCCTGAGGCCCTTAAGGACAAGGTTACTGCAGACATAGGTCTACATCGTCGTGGCAACTGCTGTCGCCAGCAGTAGTGGGTGGGTTTCAGTGGGGGTTGTCGCATTCCTGTCTCTGAGCTCATGTTCCTCTTGAACATTGGTAATTCTGGTCATGTTCTTCTTGAATGTTGGTTCAATTTTGGTCGTGTTGCTCTTGAACGTTGGTTCAATTCAGCTTGTTGGTCAACCGATGATAGACGTTAGTGTGTGTTGCCTGCTGTCCCCAAAACATCAGGCTGTCTTCAGGACCACTGGGTGGCCTTCTTCATGCTCGGGTGCCGATGGTCCTGTGCCGGGAGGGAGCCAGACGAAAGTCACTGGAGCGCTGCACGAGCCCTATAATACTGCTGACTGTGGCCATGAGGGCATTTTTCAGCCCAACCCCATTAGGAGTGCCCACCATGTCTGCCTCCCCACAAAACAGAGCATGGCTGTCAGGGCCATGGTAGTCACAGTTTGGCAGCGTTCCTTCGCCAATCACCCCACATCTCCAGGAGCTGTCCCCCGGTGACACAGGCTAGACCTGCTATCACCCACATGGCTGGAAGGTTGTCTGCGCCGCCCGACACTGATCTCTCACATCAGTGTCCCTCAAAGAAAGGAGAGCTGCCATCTCTCCCCTGGCGTCCACTGCTATGCCACACTCGCTGCGAACTGGGGTCCGGATGTCCGATTGAAATACTTTTTGTACCTTTCATTGCAAAAATATTCGTTCTTTCTGAAGGTTTTTTTGTTTGTTTTGGTTTTTTTTTGATCCAGTGAAAGATTTTTGTTCTTTGACATTTTACTGTAAGTGTAAGAGACAGTGACAGTCGATTTGACAGTACAGACAGCAGTGAACAGTGAGTGATACGGGTGGAGGAAGAATGCTGCCTTTTGTGTCTTAAATCAATGTGATATCTTTGATATCCAGCCTACCTTCTTCAAGCGACTGCAGTGGTAGAGCATGCACTGCATCCAATGTTATAGTTACCAGCTCCGCCATTTTCAAGTTTTCCGCCCAGAGTCAAACAAACGGCCTTGCACCATTTACTTCCTCTGTCAAGGTGAAAGGGTATCGTGCATACTCAGCTATTGATTGGTTGTCTTCACCACACCCTCACTTGCTGGTGCCGACGATCACAGAGGACACTGTGTTCAATATGCAGTCCTCGATGTTTCTTCGCAAAGGTTTGATTTTCGTTTATGGCATTGATGAAGAAGCTGCAGTGATTTTCAGTCCAATTTTGACATTTATTCGTAAACAACTGACAGCGGTATAATGAGTCGTCGATCGATTTGACCAAATGAGTAGACTGCGTAGCCACAGGCGTCCAAAATGAGTCAATATTAGGGGCCCATACTAAATTACTTTAATTTTTCAGGAAATTTCAAAGTTCCGAATATAAAGGTTTATGATGAGATTGATTTTCGTTGTCAGTCTGTCCGTATTTCGTCAAAAGAAACCGCGCCAGCTACTGCGATGTTACAATGTATATCAAAAATTACTCTGAACAAGACGGTTGCAACAAAATGTGTTGAAGTGGACGTTACTTCCTACATTTCAAAATTCATGATGCGCTAATGACAATTAGAGTGTTTCATTTTCCCAATCAGACGTATGATAGTATGTTTCATTTTTCGTCACAGAGCAGTGGTTGTATATAAACAAGGACAGTTCTAAAAAAGCCGTTTAATACGGGCTTGCCCTGCAAATGTCGGGCAGAAAATGTTACGAAACGAGCAGCAGACCTGACCCACATTCTAGAGGTACTTTCGAAGTTGTTAAAGTGGATCAAACTTTGCTCAAAAGCATAGATTTCGTATTCTGCATGTGGATATAGATGGTTTTCCGTGTATGTGTTTTGATTGTGGCCACACAACAGAAGAAATTGAAGAAAAAAGAAGGACTGTGTGTTGCCATGTAACTAACAGTAAACATCGCTGGCTGGCTGTGTTCCAAATTAATTCAGATTTGAAATAAAACCTTTTGTTTTTCTTAAAGACAGATAAGGTCAGTCACTTTTTGATACAAATAGACCATATTCCAAATTGGTTTGTTGACTAAGTTAAATCTAGTCACACAATCACTCGCAGGGTGCTGAAAGAGTCTTTCAACATGTTACGAGACAGTCTCAGGATCGATATAATCGCGACTTCAGTTTGCTTAAACAAACAATTGCACATAAAATAATTGTTGGCTAAGCATGACATTTTCTTCCTCTCAAACCACTTTCTCTCTTAATCTGATTGTATCGGTTTTTTTTTTGTACTGCGTAGGGAGTTTCACATTATGACTCAAAATTCTGTGTTTAGAGAGAGAAAATGCTGATTTGAATGTAGCATAACTACAGTTAGCAAGTAGTAACCAACATCTATTTTTTTGTTTGTTGTAAAGCAGGGATCGGAAGTACATTAGAGCTTCGTTATGGTGGATATAAGGGTAAAAACACATTTTAGGACAGGTTCCCCATTATGGACCCAACTGGCTGGAAAGGGGGGGGGGGGGGGGGGTGGGGTGTCAATATTTTCAGAAGACACCCTGCATAACACTGTTAACAGCACGGTGTAAAATTACTTTGGAAATCAACAATAGTTCATACTTACCACACACACTGTATACTATGCACATATCTGCATTGTATGCACTCACATGCACAGATGATGCGCACTTGTGGTAACAGTTTTAATGTTGCGTCATAAAGCATGTCATGTATTATACTAACAGCAAACAAAATTGATAGGAAAGTAAAAGAACCTGCCTGACCATAATTTATTTTTGAACGACACTCTACACAACCCACACACACTCTCACACACACACAACACACACACCACACACCTACACACACACACACACACACACACATGTTTTTATATGACTGACCTTTTTCATGCACACACATACACACCAAATGTATAGTATATCTTTTGTTTTTTGGGGCCTATAGAATGAGGTTAACACACACACTGTGCACGCGCTTGCCGCACACACACACACACACACACGCACACATACACACACTCTCGACACGCCACGCACAACACACACACACACACACACACACACACACACCACACACCCACACACAACCACAACACACACACACACACCACTCATTCACTCACTCCACATCACACACAATCCCTAGTAGGGCTTCTACAGTCATTTTATCCTTCTCTGGTTAGACAAGCGCGCCCTAAATTAAATGAAAATTCGTCTCTTTGCCAATTTGTTGCCCCTTCATTTTGCTCTCTGTGCCAAGTTTATGGCTTCTTGAAGGGTGTTGTTCATCAAGTTCTTCTGCACAGCTTCTTCACCTATCTTCTTCCAATCACATTACTCTTCAGTTTCCTTCCAGTGACTGGTAATCTATTTAATGCTAATTTGCACCTTGTTTCCCATTTTCTGTCATATATTGTTTGTGTGTTGTGGTCTAAAAGGTTGGTGCTTGTCTTTCATACAACTCGGAATATTGACAACTATCCAGGATTCAGATCTGTGTTGTCATTACTGTTGCAACCCAAACTGCTCTGCTTGTCATCAATTCCAGGTAGTGAGAAAAAGATGTTGCTGTTTTTGTTCTGTCTACTTTGCCTCTTGTCCCCAGAGCACCGCGCAATATACCTAATGCTTTCTCACTGTTGTTTTTGTTAACTACTCAGGATATGTCAGAGGAAGTACGACTCTCTGCTTCAATCCAAAGATCAAGCTGAAGGATTTATCACATCAATAGTATTTCTTTGGTAATGACCAAAATGGCTGACAACAGAGTTAGGCCTTGACCCTGGCCGGAAATAACATCCCACTCCTTGAATAATATATGAACATTTCATTTTGGTTTGGAATTAATTACCAGCAGACATTAAAGTGAAGCAAATGATACTATTTCGTTATTTTTACACTTTATTTTAGGGGTGATTGAAGTATATTCTACTGAAACCATAAATTTCTTTCTTGTCCACATGTAAATCTGTACTATATTTCTTTTAATGTTTTGATCTTATACTAAATTTTTAGAGTAAGTGATATTTTAACTCTTTGCATTGTCACCGCATTGATGTAGTCAGAACCTACAGTAGAAGCTTGGCGGGACTCAAGGATGTATGTTCAGTATTTGTTGAGTGTATTTGTATCTTTTTAGGTTTCCACACGCCATTTAAACAGCATAACGAAGGCATTTGTGTGATGTCATCTTTAAGAATTGACAACAACTGGTTTAGTAGTTCAAAAGCTACAACCTCAGTAGCTCTGCTAAACACCTTGTTTTCCACTGGTTACAGTTCGGGCTTAGCTTGCCAAGAAAAAGGTTAAAAGAAAAAGGTAAACTGTTGTTGTTGAAATTGATAGCAGGAAAAGTGATATGTAAGGATTGTCGTTAAATTTCATGTAAAGGATTGGCGTTAAATTTCATTAATGTTATGTGAATAGATATTGATATTTATTGTAGAATGATAGTTCGATTTTTAGTTTCTTTTTTTTTTTATACACACGGATTGGAGTCAAGTTATTTTTTTTTTTTTCTTATTTAGCTTTCTTTTTTTTTTTTTTTTTTGTTTATTAAACATTTATTTTTTATTTTCCAGAAATGTCGTTCCTCAGCTTATGTGTTTAAATTTTGATTTTTTATTTTTTTTTTTTTTTTATTTATTTTTACAGAATCTGGCAATGGCCAGAACAAATTGGGCATTATTAGAATTTTTCTTTTTTTGAGAAATGATATTTTAGCGCCATTTAAATTTTTTTTTATTTTATTTTTTTTTTTTTTTTTTTTTTTATTTTTTGGCACGTTTTTTTTTTTTTTTTTTTTTTCATAAACGGAATTTTCAGAAATGTTCGTTCCTCAGCTTTGGTTGGCCAGCCACATCCAAGAGGCATGCAACCAGGGCATTCTAGAAGAAAGTGCCATCAAAGAGGCAAGCTGGCAGTCCGGTGTCTCGTGCCTCAAGGGCCCACCATCAGTGTCCAAGGCCAGACCAAGGGCATCCTGAACTTTTGTGCCAAACAACTCATCTATCTGGGACTGTCGGTATGTCTGATTGTTACATGTCAGTGTTTCTGTTCATGGTCTGTTGATGTACAATGTGTGTGTCCCATACCTTGCCCATCTCATGTTCCTTCATGACCCCAGAAGGCAGAGTCAGGAGCTCTTTTGGTATAAAATTGTAACTTGCCATATGGAATTTTCTGGGTTTGTGATTTCTTATTTCCTCTTTTCTCACATTCTCTTTAATTCCTATTTTATTTCTTTACTTACTGTCATACTATTTTGCTGCCTTTGTGTGCTTATTTAACCTGTATGTGTACTTTGTAAACGTATTACACTTTTTTGTTCTCTTGTAAACCATTTATTGCACATGCCAGATTGTTTTCCTTGTATTAATCTGGCAACTATGTGTAATGATATCATAACACAATGTTTAGAGCGCGACTCTCTAGTTTTTTCCATTTGGTGTCATGTTCTCTATTATATCAAAACTTGCCTCAAGCTGTGTCTGATGGAAAGCTCTGTTTGGGCAAATATATGTGTCCTGGGCCGCTTTTAGCCACACAAGATGCCATCCTTCGCATCTGGCGGACCCAATGGCAGAGGTTTTTCCCTTTCTTCAGCATATGTGATGAGCCAAATGCCCTTGCTGCTTACGCCACTGGTTTGGTTTACGGCTTTTACGCTCTATGTGGGTAGTTTTTTTTTTTTATTTCATTTCATGGATCCACTAATCCCCTTGTATTTTTTTAAAACAATGGGTTTCAATCAATCTATCCATCAGTTACTGTCTGCCATTTTACAAGAAGTGATTTTTTCCTCCCATTGTTTTACCCTGTTTGTCTCATCACATGGCTTCTCGCTCCGCTGTTTGCCGGAACGAGAGATCGGCTTGGGAAAGTGCGGAAAGTGTGCACCAGACTCTGGTCGAGTATGGAAAACTGGGTTTTAATCCCAGCCTGCCATTTTAGGACTTTCTCTTGATCGGTGAGCTTGGTGCATTTATGTACACTCTGAAACAAAGTGATAAGTTTTTTGGACACTGGTCTGGCACGCTGTCATGCAGGAGAGGTCCCACACTTGTCAATTTGCCATCACCAGTAAGGTTATCGTTACCAGACCAGTTGAAGGGAGCTTAGC
>JADBJO010006487.1:127500-130000 GCA_016801955.1 Conus betulinus | reverse complement strand
TGCTTATTATGCTGACTATCTTATCCAGTTGGAAGATGTTTTTAACACCAGTATCCCACCCCATATCGCAGCCTCCCTTCCCGACATTTTTTTTCGCCTAGAATTCGTGAATGGTTTATAGTGTTACATTTTCATTCTAGGTATATACACTATTAGTATGGTTTGGCGTCTAATTTACACGCAGAGCAAGGCTTTTTTCATCCCCCACTGCCCTCCTCCGTCTTCTCCCCCTCCCCGAATCCATGTACATTTATAAGCTGTTCGATTCTTTCTGGTAATTTGCCAGCCTATTCCAGACTCTGATGTTCTTGGACTCCTGGATATACATTTGGTCAAATAGAATCAATGTTTCAGGATGTGAGTATATATGGTCCCATAGTGTGCGTGTGTGTGCGTGCGTGCGTGCGTGCGTGCGTGCGTGCGTACGTGCGTGCGTGCGTGCGTGCGTGCGAACGTGCGAACGTGCGTGCGTGCGTGCGTGCGTGCGTTCGTGCGTGTGCGTGCGTGTGTGTGTGTGTATGTGTGTGTGTGTGTGTGTGTGTGTGTGTGTGGGTGTGTGTGTGTGTGTGTGTATGTGCGTGCGTGAGTGTGTGTGCGTGAGTGTGTGTGTGCGTGAGTGTGTGTGCGTGTGTTTTCAATACACAAAGCATTTTTTTTTTTCCTGACAATAGAAAAGACATGTTGTTGCGATATCCTCTTCCTTAAAGACATAATATAGATTACAAGTTTTAAAATTACTGTCCAAGACCCGATGATGTTGTGGTTTGTTCAGTGCGTAGAATTAAAGAAAGAGTGTGATGGCTTCCAAGACTGCTTGACAAGCGTCGATGAAGAATGTAATGAGGGAGATTACGATCTTCGTCATACTCCTCCCCCAGCAGTGATCAACTTTGACAGACCCAGAAACTTTACAGTAACTCCCCTACCAGGAAACAGTACTCAGTGCCCAGACACTCATTTTCAGTGTCACAACGATGGCTTTTGTCTCCCTGTCTATGTCAGGTGTAATGAAATGATGGACTGTCCAGGGCATGAGGACGAAATTGATTGCAAGAATTACAAGACATGCCCCGGGTATTATCGATGTCGTCATAGTTACAAAACGATATGTGTGCACGTGAATCACATGTGCGACAGTGTGCCACAGTGTCCATTGTATGATGATGAACAGATGTGTGACCTCGTTTGTCCTGAGTCATGTGTTTGCTATGGTTTAGCCTTCACCTGTAGCCATTCATTCCTCGCCAGCTCGTTCCCACAGTTACGATACCTTGAAGCCCCAGGTAGTAAATCCGCTTGAATGACGTCACTCAGAACATCATGCTGATTCACCTGGGTGTACAAGCGTGTGGATGGACACAGTTAGTAGAGATCCTTTTACCGAATCTTCATAGTTTGGACCTTAGCAGAAATCTTCTTCATTCTTTCAACTTCAGCCACTTTTCAGGAATGCCCCAAATTCGAAGACTGAGTTTAGCAGGTAATCCTTTGACTGGCAATTTTCCTCAAGCCTCAAAACAGCAAATACATCCATCAGTGTTGAGCCTAAATATTTCCTATGTACAAGCAATTTTTCTCAACATGACAGCTTTGTCAGAACTGATACCGGAATTACAAGTTTTAGATTTAACTAGGAATAACATAAAGGTACTGCAAGGAAAACACTTGTTCCCTAAACTTCAGTTTATTAATCTGCAGGGCTGTCCCATAACAGATTTCACACCAGATTTCATGAAGCACATGACCAGACTTATGTATATTGCTGCTGATAACTTCAAACTATGCTGTGCCGTTGTTTTACCGAAAAGCTTTCGCGGAGAATGTTTTGCTCCGCCAGATGAAGTATCATCATGTGATGACTTGTTGAAATCTAGTGCTTACCGTTTTGCTGTTGTGATCTTTGCTGTGCTAGCTGTCCTGGGGGAACGTCGTTGGTTTTGTTTATCGTCTATTTCGATCAAGAAGTACCAAGACCAGTTTTGTTATATTTGTTCTTTATCTGTGTGTTTCTGACTTCTTAATGGGCATATACTTGATATTTGTTGGCATTGCAGACTGGATTTATGCAGGTAGTTATATCTGGAAAGAAACTGCATGAAAAAGAGTCCAGCTTGTGGAATTGCAGGCTTTCTGTCCTTGTTATCATCTGAAACATCAGCATTCCTTATCTGCCTTATCACTTTGGATCGCTTCCTTGTAATCCGCTTTCCTTTTAGTCAGATCAGGTTCAGAGTCAAATCAACTCATATAGTTTGTGCCACCATTTTGGCTCTAGGACTTATGCTGGCAATCGTTCCTCTGCTCCCCTTTACTTCACGTTGGGAGTTTTACCACCAGACAGGTATCTGTATTCCTCTGCCTGTCACCAGAGCTGACTTCCCAGGTAAGATGTACTCGTTCAGTATTATGATCATCTGCAATCTGCTCCTGTTCCTCATGACTGGTATTGGACAGATTCTCATTTACTGGACAGTGAGGAGTAAACACTATGTTAAATCAG
>JADBJO010006487.1:95000-122500 GCA_016801955.1 Conus betulinus | reverse complement strand
TCACCATCCTCTGCTAAAAGTGCTTTGAAGTGGTCGTATCAACACTACTGGAACTGACGAGGTTGTTTCTTTAACAAAAATATCTCACGCACAGGGTATCAGTGTTTCTGACTTTCCATAGATTGCAATAGTTAATTTAACAAGCCATTACTGAATTCCCTTTTCTTTCCCTTTAGTGAACGCTTGTAATCGGGCCTTGCGCGACTCTAACAGTCGTGATCATCTGTCCCTAGCGTTTCTTTGAATTCGTTTAGTACGCTGCATACGATTATTTTTTTTTAATAAGCTTCGCTTTTCACATCAAACCAACCTTGATCTGTATCTTGTTTCCCACTGTGAATGTGTATCTTCACACATTCAACCGCTTCCTTAATACATCCGTTGAAAGGCAGCCTCAATGCCAGTTTGAAGCAGACTAATTTTAATTAATTGTTCTCTCTCAAAGTATGATTTAGACGAATGATTATAATAAGCATTAGCAACATTCATTCTTCATTCCAAATATTCTTCTCTATGGCCATGTCAGTTGTATTTATCACATTGCCTTCCATGCCATCTGAACAATGTATATGAACAGTAACAGGCACGGGAACAGAGTCGATTTGTTCGCAAACATTTGCCTCGCAGAAATCGTATCATAACGAAAACCTATCACAAGGTATCACAAAGTAATCCGTCGCACTGACCTGCAGTCTGACACGAACGTGTAGTGATCTCGGCGGTCACGATGACACATTCCATCAAATATAGATACATTTATTGTAGTGGACACATTCATCAACAGTTCACCATAGTTATTAAAGGACATATCTGGTGGGTATCTATCTGTGCTTATAGAACGACCGGCATGTTGAAATTTTAATATTCCATTGCTATTGTATTTGTCATGGTGATGAGATACATTCAAGATTCGGCTGTTAAGATTAGCACATAGTAATAAATGAATGGATGCCATCATGAAATAGCAAGGAATCAATAAAGTAATCACTCAAACGTGCAATGTGTATAATATGGAGAACTTTCAGGATAAACATAACAGCATGCATACAACACATCATAGTCAGTGAATGGTATTTGCCTATAATAGACGCAGCAACATTGTGAGACTTAATGTCTGCTTGTTTGACATAAGGTTCCAATTCACTTTAAAAAAATAAAACAGATAATACCTCTTGGTTGCCTTCCCTCTTGTGTGAAACTTGACTGCTGGAAAGTAGATACTTTTACAGTAAGAAACAATAGAAGAAATATTGTGTTTGACAAATTTGTTTGACAAGAGAAATAAAATCAAATGACCAGTCAAAAAAAATCATTATCTGTTAATTTATAAGTGAGTTCATGTTAATATATATCCATTATCATTATGTTGATATACACATCTGTTATCTTTCCAATGTAAGAAGAAATGAATGGTTCAGTTTTCACATCAAATTTGTTATTTACATCATCATCATCATCATCACCATCATCATCAACAACAACATCACCTTCACCACCACCTCCACCATCGTCATCATCAGAATTCATATGCCTGTCTAGTTTTGCATCTTCAAATATACCTGTGTCACGCACTGCTTCACACGGTAGGATAACAGCTTGAGGAGCATTACAACACGAACTGTTCTATAGCGTTACTTTCAAAATCACGACTTCACATTCATGTACTGTGTCAACAGTAGTTTCCCTGGACAGCAACGTCAGTACTCCATTAATCTGTACGCCCTGGTGAACATAAACGTTACAAGAAGGATACAGCTGGCCAGAGGCCAGAGAGAGAGAGAGAGAGAGAGAGAGAGAGAGAGAGAGAGAGAGAGAGAGAGAGAGAAGAGGTATGGAGGTAGTGTTTACCATTTGATTGTAGAATAAGGCGCACTTGAACAAACCATCTATGTAGTTTTGATGAAAAAGACATCGTCAAGAAAGATTTATACTTTGTGGGATTTGTTTGTGTTGATCATTTCCCTCCTAGTATAACATTGACTTGTTAACATTTCAGTAGATACCAGCTTTTATCAGTGTGTGTATTATGCATAGGAGTTACGAGGGGGTGGAATTCAGATAGGCTAGAGACTATTACTAACGCAAAATGAAGTGACTATTTTTGGTGTTGTTGTTTGTTTTTAGTTCTACCATCAATTCAGTCAAAGTCTGAAGTTCAGAACTGCGTCAACTACAGACAACCAGTGATTATAGACTGAAACTGCTCATCAAGTAAATGTTAAAGGTTTTTCCTGTGTGTATTGTTGATTCATTTTGACGTGTCTGTTGTTGTAATGACTGTACTGTATCCAAAACAGTTGTATTATTTACAGCAATCTTTGCAGTATTATTTACGAGGGACATAAGGGAATTTGTGGCGGAGTGCGATTATTCGGTATTTTCCGGCAAGACAAAAGTCTTAACGCATGTCAGGCATGCGCAAAAACACTTCCCTTTTCGACGTATGTCAGGCATGCGTAAAGCACACTTCCTTTTTCGAGTAACACGCTAGCAGTGAAGACGCACTCTCTGCTCCACGAAATATATAATGTTGGCGTTGTTTCTCCCGCTGGATTTTGATATCTTGAACATGAGTTACCCACATCACTGCCGGATACCTGTTCTAAGTTAACTCTATCAACACAGACCCTGGTTCTGCCCTGTGTGCCCAGATAACACTGCAGTCACAGCACCCAAATCTCCCCAGGGCACCTAATATTGACCATTTTAATTCATTTTCCTTAAAAGCCTAAAGGCGACGGTAACTTTATTTTTGTACGGTAAAATAGATATATCTTTTGTCTTCTTGATGATTAATGATTTATAAGTCAAAATACGTATTTTGTTGTTGTTTGATTTAGTTGACAATGGCATACTTCGAACAAGGAGCACTGATTAAGTGATTGAAGGCGCCAATGGGTTGGTTGCTTTGCCTTGAAGTTAACCAACGAAATCGACTGTTAGTAGCCTGTTAATGGGTTTCATACAGAGGAAGGCCTGCATCTGTATGCTGACACCACTGTTTAACATTATCCAGGAAATTCTCGCGACGTGTCTTATGACAGAGCGTTTCCACGAGTATTTTCGCCCCACGTCGCCGCCTGGTAAGACGGACGCGGCGATCGTTCTCGCGGCGTTTGCGAAAAAAAAAAAGTTAAGAAAGCAAACAAAAAGAAAAAGTTATACAATGTTAACTTTTGTTTCTTCTTTTCCCTAACCTATCCAGCTTGAGATCTTTTCAGCTGCCCCAGCCATTTCCTTCACAGTTCTGGTCCTTTTCTTAACAGATATCCCGAGCTAGTAGTAGTAGTAGTAGTAGTAGTAGTAGTAGCTGTACTGATGGCTTTACTTTGTGTATATAGTACTCCAATATCCTTTTTTAGTGTGCTGTTTTGTGTTGATTCCAAGTCTGTTTTGCAATCACTGCAAACTTGGGATTGTAAGGCCAGAAAAAAATTACTATATGAAATAAGGTACCTGATACACTGTATCAGGGTATATGCATAGACTTCTGTTGGATTCCTTCACATTGTGGTCTCAGAGGGAATGAAATAGCAGACAATCTAGCTAAAACGTGGTGCACAAAAACTGTCCAGAATGTGTGCTAAATTTGCCATTACATCCTTCCATTCAACCCGGATCACTACGTTTACAAAACCCTTTTCTGTGAAACAAAAAAAAATGCTACACACTGACTAGCTGCTCACGCCGTCTGGCTAAGATTATCACAAAATTAAGGCTGAACACATGGAAGACCAAATTTTCTCCTGAAGTTGTGTGTCTCTGTGGAAAATTCATCTCTGTGCATCACCTTTTATTAGATTGTCCAGTTTTAACTAAAATGTATAAGGCGAAAGGTATCAATCTTGACAAACATGAAAATGGGAGTCAAGTTCTGTCTGACTCATGCATAATTGAGTTTGCCGCCACTTTAGCTACTTCGGATGTAGCTAGACTATTATGAGGGTCCTTAACTGATGTGCTGTTTTCTTTTTCATAAGGGTATGCAGATGTATGTGTGTGAATGACTTAAGTGGTGGTGTTTTTGTTGTTGTTGTTGTTGTTGTTGTTGTTTCATCTAATATCATCTGCCAGATGAAAAGAAACATAAAATAAAACCATCTCCATATCCCAAGCTATTTCATGAGCCTACAACCCCCTTGCTCCAACTTGTATAGCGAGGGCTTTGACTTGGAAGCTAGTTTCTGTAAGCTACAGGTTAGACTGGAATGCCTTTGATTCTTATAGCAGACAGCTGCTTCTACTGCACTTTCATAGGGCACAGGTGTGTGTGTGTGTGTGTGTGTGTGTGTATGTGTGTGTGTGTGTATGTGTGTGTGTGTGTGTGTGTGTGTGTGTGTGCGCGCGCGCGCGCGCGCGCGTTTGAACCCGAGTCAATTAGATCTAGTTGCAAAGGGAGACGACTGCAGGCGGAAATCTCAACAAACCATAAATAAACGTTAGCGAACCGCCAAGAGAAACGTGGACACAAAAGTGTCACAAGACAAAACACGACGCGTTTCGACCTCTTAGGTCTTCTTCAGGCAAGACACAAACACATAGGACAACGAAAATGAACGAATTGTTACTTAGCTTAGGCCTCTTCACTCTTCAGCGCAAGGAAGGCAGGTGTTGAATGAAAATGGAGGCTGTTACAAGGGAGATAATGTGTGAGTCAAGGTAGTAATGATGATGATCACATTACTGATAAGACGAATAATAAAAGTCAAATATTGAAACAATAGATTAATACAGGATTACTACCGCTGTTGTTGATAATAAGGCAATGGCAGTTGTAGTATGGGAGAAAGGAGAGTGGCTTAAAAGGTTCTTAACCGCCATGGTTGCCGTGGCAACAGTCTTCATGGCGATGGCAATGGCAATGTCAATATTAACAATAGTATTACTGATGATACCGCTAACAACTATTGTAAAGGTAATAAAAACATGATACACAAATACATTGAGAAAAATGAATTTTTATAATAATCAAAATAAATACATTCAAGAAAAAATAATAAATAAATAAATAAACAGATAGATAAATAAATGAAACAATTGTTTTTAAAAAATGTAAAAAAAAAAAATAAATAAAATAATAATATAAACAGATGATTAAACAAATCAATAATAATAACACAAAACAACATTAAAAACAGAAAAAATACAAAATTAAAAAAACAATCACAAAACGATAGATAAATAATTGAAAAAAATAAGATAGTAGTATAAATAGATATAATAATAAAAAGTTACCACTTTTAGTAAAAGTAATAATACTAAATGTATTAATACTAATACCAAGAGGATTCACACACACACACACACACACACACACACACACACACACACACACAACACACACACACACACACACACACAATTTTGACACAGATGATTTAGACTTCAAGAAAGAGGAAGGTCCAGCTGTCTCTGCATCTGTCTGCTCTCATATAGATTATCATTGTTCAAACCATACCCGTTTCTCTGTTTCATATACTGTTTTGTGTAGATTCTAAATTTGCAGCAAGAAGAAAGAGATCTTTCTGATGACCTTCGGCGTAAAAAAATCTATAAAAACATTTTTTTGGTGTCAGAAAAAATTACCATCATCATAGGCTATTCACAAGCATGGTTTTTAGATTTAGACTTGATGCATTTAAAACGAAATTCAGTCATAATGTAACGTGTGTATGTGGCGAAAATATCTCGCGCCGTTTCATGTTATTTTTCTTTGCCAGCAGTTGAAAAAACATTTGCCTAGTTGGCTCTCAGACATTGAGCCATCCCGCTCATCTTTCGAAAAGTTACTTTCGAATTATTTACAAATATTGACATTGTACAGGGACTGTATAAGAGTCCCATTGGTAACTTGATCTGATGATTCCTTGTTTTGAAAATGTTGTGTTAGGTTGTATCACACACACACACCACACACACTGGGCTTTTTTTTGTCTAATATCACTTAAAGTGGAGAGACATTAAATTAAAGAACGAACGAACACACACACACACACACACACACACACACACACACACACACACACACACACACCTCAAATGAAGAAACTGGAGAGTGGACAAGTATCTGAATAAACAAGAGACTGATGTGCGAAATAGAGAGGGTGTAGTGAGAAGGGAAAGGAAGGCAGATGTAAGCTATGTGTAAGGTAAATAGTGGTACATATGGTAACATGTGACTTTTTGGAGGATATTATGGGCTGAAACTGCAGTGGTGGGTAGGTACATGTTACTTTATGGTGTTGATACTTTGGGGGTGGAGGGAAGAAGGGGATGGGTTTTCATACTAACTAGGGGAGGAAAGCGGCAACATATTCACACCTATACACAATCTCTCTCTCTCTCTCTCTCTCTCTCTCTCTCTCTCTCTCTCTCTCTCTCTCTCTCTTAACAAATAAGTTATCGTTTCTACGTACTACTACAATTTAATGTTACAACTAATGTTGGCAATGGCATCATGGAAATAGGACATAATGATTATAAGTATAATGGTAAAAATGATAATGATGGTAATAATAAACAATGGCATCAGTACTGTTGTAGTGATGTAATGATGGTGATGATGATAACAGTAATGTTAGTAATAATATGATGATGGTGATACAGCAATGATGGTTTAAAGTAATATTGGTGAAGATAATATTAGGTGGTAAGGAGCTGAAATGTTCAATGAACAACAGCAGACAGTATCTTTGAATGATGATAATAATGATAGTAGTAACACTTACGAAAAACAGCAGCGTTCGGAAAGGGACGGAAACGACCAACGATAATGTGTGTGAGTGTGTGTGTGTGTGTGTGTGTGTGTGTGTGTGTGTGTGTGTGTGTGTGTGTGTGTGTGTGTGTGAGTGCGTGCGTGCGTGCGTGCGTGTGTGTGTGTGTGTGTGTGTGTGTGTGTGTGTGTGTGTGTGTGTGCTTTCCATGTGTAATGTCAGCCTAACTCACTGCCCCCCCCCCCCTCTTTTTGTAATTACCCCCAGCCTCCATCATCCCACTACACCCATCATTACTGGGGGGAGGGGGGGAGGGGGGGTAACTAGATTGATGTATTAAGTGGAGAGACTCAGCGAATGTCGGAGAAGGGAAAGAGATCATCGCTGTATCTTCTGTCTGAGGTAAACAGTGGGAGGTATAGTAGTATGGGTGTGTGTAGGTGGAGGATTTTGCAGGCTGGAGCTGCAAAGATGGAATGGTGCATACTACTTTTGAGTCTTGACGCCATGAGGATGGAGGGTACCCAGTTTGGCCATAAGATGAAATTCCTGCATAAGGCGTTCCAAGTTGTCATCTTTGATTGCCAAAGTGCCAGGACTTCGACATGGTTGATGTTGTGCTGGGTGTAGTTGAAAATGTACACCAACTGGTTTGGGCCGATGGTGGTGGATGTCGGCCAAGCGTTCAGAGATGTGCGTCTCAAATCACATACTACAATATCTTCAACTATTTACCACAAACATAACTTACAGTTACCTCCCTTTCCCTTCTCACTACATTCTCTCTATTTCTCATATGAATCTCTTGTTTATCCAGATACTTGTCTACTACATTTCTTCTTCATTTTTTTTCTTTAATTTCACATTCTAATTCCTCTACAAGAGCTTCTACTACATCTTCACTCTTTCCTGCGTAGAGTTAGATGAGTACTCACTGAGTATGTAGTTCGGAAGAGTACAGGAAGGAAAACTAAAGTATAGGAAGGAGATAGCTTGTGGGACACTGACCAGACAGGTTGTTTGGAACTGTAGAACAAGATTCACCTGTAATCTACCATTATCATGTGAGGTATAGACAGATGGGGAGAGAAAAGAGAGAGTTAAGAAAAGGGGAAAAAGAAAAAAAGAATTCATCATTATTCAGATTTTGAAATAGAGTACTTACATGGATGTTTCAGTCCTTCCCGGTGCTGTGGCAGCACCAGTAATGGGATAGGCGACTGTGGCAGTCGCACAAGTATTTGGGCTCCATTGCTGTGGCAGCACCTAATTGACTCCAGAGTTGGAGAACCTAGTAGAAGAGGACAACGACTGCAGCAGTCCTGAAATAACTTTGAAAGCGTTTGCTATGATGACCCATTATGATTATTTCACCCCCTTTACAAAACATCTTCAAACCATATCTTCAACAGGCGCCTATCTAGCTTCTTTTCATCATTGTCATCTTTTAGGTAGGATTTCCGTTAGTGTATGTTTTCTCCCCCTCTTTTTAATGTGTCGTTGATTCATTTGTTTTGTAACTTTATATTCACTTATTGTTTAGGGCCATTCATTTGTTTTGTGAACTCATCTATTTCGTTTTACCAAGAAACTAAGTAAGAAAGAAGCAACTATAATAAGAACATTTACATATAAACATAATATGTAATTTATTTCGTTTTACCAAGAAACTAAGTAAGAAAGAAGCAACTATAATAAGAACATTTACATATAAACATTATATGTAATTTATTTCCGGGAATAAAAAGAAGAAAAAAAAAATTGTCTGTGTTCTTTTCATAGGGAAAAGGAGTTACTGGCATTGGATTTCATTTTCTTAGCTGTCTTTTTCCCTTTAGGAAAGAATATTGGAGAAACTTTAGTTTGGAAAGATCACATTGTCAATTCTTATTAGTGCTTTACTTTTGTATGCCTTTATTACTTTCCTGTTTATACCGGCATTTAAATTCTTTATTTCACATACTGTAATAATTTTTTTTTTTACTTTTTTTTTCGTTTTGGAAACGTATATAACATCACATATCGCCTTACTTTAGTCATATTTCAGTCATTGTTTTCTTGCTTGTTTGTGGTAACTATCCATGATGGAAAATTTTGATGAATATGTGCGACAGGCCATGCGTTTAGGCTTGAAGGTGATAAATTAGCAAGCTATATCCAACAATGTATGGACAGGGCAGAGAGAGAGAGAGAGAGAGAGAGAGAGAGAGAGAGAGAGAGAGAGGAAAAAAACACAAACAATTAGAGTTTGAGGGAAAAAAAAATAGAGACAGAGCGAAGAGGTTCAAAGAAAACTAGTGGTAGAGGATAAGGATACAGAATGGCAGTTTGAATTGAGACAACTTGAGTGAGAGACTGATGCGGAATTAAAAAAAAAAAAAAAAAAAAAAAAAAAAAAAAAAAAACAGGCATCGAGAGAACCTCCACCACCTCCAACGGTCGGTTCCGCGAGTGCATTTCATCCTAAGTCAACATACATACCGAAGTTGTCGACGTTTGAAGATAAAACCGATGACGTTGACACTTTTCTTTTTCAGTTCGAGAACCATGCTACATCTTGTGGTTGGCTTAAGGAGAAGTGGACATTGTTTATCGCGTCGCTGTTTAAGGGAAGCGCTTTAGCACTATACCACGCACTCGCGGCAAAAGAAGGGTTGACTTGGGACCAATTTAAAGAAGAACTCTTAAAGAAGTTTCAATGTTCAGCTGACCGTTTTCGTGAGCGTTTCAATCGGTTCGTCCTGACAAGAGAAAAGTATTTCCGTCTTTTTTTTTTTTTTTTTTTTTTTTTAATAAGAATGAGTCACTGGTTAGACAGATGGATAGAGCTAACAAAAAACGAATAAGGCTTTCGAATTACTGCGAGATTTGCTTCTTCGAGAGCAACTTTTCAGAGCGTCAGCAAAGATTTGTCCACTTTTCTTAAAGAAAGACAGTTCGATAACGTTGACGAAATGTGTCAGATGTCGGATCAGTTCTGTATTGCTCCTCCGGATAAAGGAGTTGCCTGCAAGGGGGATTCATCCCTTTTCGAGTCTCAAGCGGCATTTCAAATACATTCTGGACAAGGAAACTATAGAAGAGGAAATCACGCTTCATTCCAAGGTCCTCACGGTTACACGTCTTTTGGCAACAGACAAAGACCTTTCCGCAGTCAAAGCCATGTCGCTTCTGGCGATTTCCGTCAGTACTAATACTCACCACTGGAAAGACCTATTCCTTTCCGAGGGCTTGGTGAACAAGAACCGCGCAGACCCTTTGGTCCAGTTCATGGACATGGTCGAGGTTCACAGATTGACAGTAACCAGTTGTCTACCGACCAAACCATACGTTGCCATTTTTGTGAGGGCAAATTCCATTTAAAACGGGACTGTCCTTTCAAAGCAAGTGGAAGAAAGACTGGGTTTGTTTCTGCTAGATGTGAAGAAGGTCTTGTTTTGGCGCCAGTTCAGTCCATTGATGGTCTTCTTTTGGAGGATTCTGCCATTAATGGTTTACAATGTTCTGTTTTGCGAGGTACAGATTGTACCACAGCTGGTGTAAGGAAATCTTCTGTTCTACTGGACCAATATCTTGACAGTGTTCAGAGTTGTGGATCGTTTGGTGGAAAAATTTAAACTTTTCCACTGGCAAAAATTTTCGTCGATGCACCATACTACTCCGCGTCGTGTACCGGATGTGTTATTGAAAACCCAGTTTGCGATTTGATTTTGGGAAAACTACCAGGTGTCGTGACAGTACATGGTGGTGCCGGAGGATCTTTCATTCCTTGTCTCATCAGTACAGGATCAAAAGTTGTAGAGCAAGGAAACCAGCAAAACCACTCAAGGTTTCAAAACTGGATGAACTAAAAGTTGCGCCAGACGTTTTGAAGACTATGTAGATAAGCGACGAGATACTGAGGACTATACTCTCTACTGCACAGCAGACTGTCTCTGACATGCAAAGTACCTGGACAAGACAACAAACTTCGTGTCATGTGGAAAGGTGTTTTTGATGTCATTGGGAAACTTTCTTTAGTGAACTACAAAGTGAAATGGCAAATGCTGAAAATGTATTCCATGTAAACATGCTGAAAAAAAGTAATTTGAGCGTACAAATGTTGCCATTAACGAGTCAATTGAATGGATATGCCCAGTGTCTGGAACAGATGTGGCTATTACGGAAATCACTGGTTCTGATTTTGTACCTGATGTCATATACAGAGACAGAGCAAATACTTCATTTGATGTGTAACAAGTGCGGTTGTTTGTTTGTTTGTTTTTTCACGTCGGTCCATTGTGAAGAATGAAAAAAAAGTGTTTAACTTTCGAGTGGACTGCATTATTGTATATTCTTGCTTGACGAAAGACTTTTCACTTGGCAAATGTTTCTCATTAAGTGAGTCATGAGGAAATTCTCATTTTGTGGGGAGTTTGGGACATATGTTTATGTAAGAACAGGCAAGAAAGAAAAAACTGTTTACATTTTGGTAAATATAAACATAATTGACATTTGAATGATCAGTATCATTATATTGGTTAAATCGCTCGGGAAAATGGACGGTCGTTGTCGATTGGTCAAGTAACCAAGGGCTGGCAATGCGTAGAATTAGATTAGTACTCACTGAATATGTACTCAGGAAGAGCGCAGGAAGGAAGAATAAAGTATAGGAAGGAGATGGCTTGGGGAAACTGACCAGACAGGCTGTTTGGAACTGTAGAACAAGATTCACATGTAATCTACCGTTACCAGGTGACGTATAGACAGATGGGGAGAGAAAAGAGAGAGTTAAGAAAAGGGAAAAAAGGGAAAAAGAATTTATCATATAGATTTTAAAATAGATTACTTACACGGACTTCATTATTGTTTCAGCCCTTTCCGGTGCTGTGGCAGCACCAGTAATGGGATAGGCGAATATGGCAGTCGCACAAGTATTAGGGCTCCAGTGCTGTGGCAGCACCTAATTGACTCCAGAGTTGGACAACCTAGTGGAAGAGGACAACGACTGCAGCAGTCGTGAAATAACTTAGAAGGCGTTTGCTATGTTGACCCATTATGATTTTTGATCCCCCCCCCCCCCCCACCCCGGGTCAGAACTCAGATGTTGTTCCTGCATTTTAAGCCATCTTTGATTCTACTTTGGAAAAGTTATAAATTGTTTCTCCATTGAGAAAGAGAAACCTGTAAAAGAAGTTCTTGTGAATAACTATGATGAAATTTGGTTCCAGCTAGTGGATCTGTGGAATGTGTTTTACCTCCACTGGAGTGGAGGAACAGAGGATAAATATTGGAAAACAAACCTGTTGTATATGCCGAAAAAGTCGATTATCGTTTAGTAAATTATACCCGGAGAGGAGGGGGAGAAGAAGAGTTATTGTAGTGCGCCTACTGGTTGTTTGGAGGGACTGCGTGTGCACAGAGTGAATGCTGAGCTGAGAGCGTGCATGCATTTGTGCTCATTGTGACATTACTATCTTATTACTTTTTTTTCAAATATTTAGTGATCTACTTACTATTCTTTTCTGTTTTTATTTGTGTTTCGTTTCATTATTATTTAATTATTTGCCTATTTGTTTATTTATTTATTTATTTTTCATTTTTTCAAGTTAGGTTTCTTTATTTGTTTATTTATCTATGTACTTTTTTCTTGAATTTATTTATTATGATTATTATGAAAATGTATTCTCTAACAATATTTCTGTGCCATGCCTTTATGACCTTTACCTTCACAATAATTGTTAGCAGTATCATCAGTAATACTATAGTGTTAATGCTGACATCCCCCAACGCCATCGCCACGAACTGTTGCCACAGCAACCATGATGCTAAGAACCCCCTAAGCTACTCTCCTTTGTCCCGTACTACAACTGCTAATGGCTTGTTATCTCCAAAAGCAGTAGCAATCCGGTCTTAATTGACATTTCAACATTTTGACCTTTTTTTAGTATTCTTATCTGTAATATAATTATCATCATTACTACCTTGACTCACACGTTATATCCGTTGTAACAGCCTCGTTTTCATTCAACACTGCCTTCCTTGCGCTGAAGAGTGAAGAGATCTAAGCTAAGTAACAAATTCGTTCATTTTCGTTGTCCTATTATTTGAGTTTTGCCTGAAGAAGACCTAAGAGGTCGATACGCGTCGTACTTTGTCTTGTGAATCCTTTGTCCACGTTTCTCTTGACAGCTTGCTTACATTTTTTTTTAAAGATTTGCTGAGTCAATTGCATTCTCTTGAAGCTTTTTTTTTTTTTTTTTAAGATTTGCTGAGTCAATTGCATCGATATCATTCCATTTGTCCAGGTAATTTCTGATTTTTCAGGAAGTCATTGTAGATTTGAGGATAAAGGTGATCATCAGAGATGTCATGTACGCATTTCATTCTAGTTAAAACTTCATTGAAACACGACTCCTACATAGTTCACTGCCTCCATTGGCTTTCTGAACTGTCTTTCTGATTTCCATAGCAGAACGCTACATCTGGTATCAATTTAGAAAAAAAAAGCAAATTAGTGCTTCCTTTTGCCTAAAGTTTGTGACGAGGGATGGCAGCCACCTGCACTTTGTAGATCCCAATTTAAAGCAAAATTCGTCATAATCACGTAGCCCCAACTAGATTAGTTTTACAAAAAGCACACACAAAATGGCAGACATGAAACGTAAAGAAGACAACTCAAGGATGCATGCTTCTGTACCCTGCCATCACCTTCATTTTATGAATCGACCTTCCTCAGTCCCAGTATTTCATAGAGTGTCTGTTTGGTCAGCCAGTCTGGAGCTGTATGCGATCAGGCCCCAGGGCGACACCAGGCTGACAGACATCATATGTGCGGACATTTCTAAGATGTATGAAGATTCATTGCCTTCCTTAATACAGGGTTCTGTCAGGGTGACCACTGGGGATTCCTCAACACTAGGAATACCTTTCTATGGATTCTCAGAAAACTGTGTCTTGCCTCTACCATGGAAATTATGAGATGATAAACAAAGTAGATAGGAATATAACAAAAAAGCTGAAAGATTATCAAGAAATGTTTCAGGATTTGTACTCGAAACTGCTGCAGTATAACAAAGAAGATATCAACAATTAAGAATCCAGCATGTGATTTTGATGTTCTATGTCTGCAAGAAACTAGAAGTACCACCCACAGATCATCACATTTGGATGACTGCATAATCTTCCGAAAGCATAATGGACACTGACTAGCTATAATGATAAGCAACAGTTTGAAACACAAACTGTCCAGGATAGACTTGAAATGGTGTAGCAGTACGCATAAAGTGATGGATGTGCGGCTGGAAAGACTTGATGGTGATGTAAAAAGCCTGTTCCTCGTCAATGCATAGATATATCCAGGTTCCCACACATTAAAATAGCTTGGATCTTTTTTGAGCTTATACAACGTGAATTGTGGAAGATTCTGCAATACAATTTTGATATCTTAATGACCGATCAAAATTGTGGATCACCATGGCACCAGTCATCTAGGAACTGCGCTGGAAGAGATGCTGGATGAAGTACTTCTCATCTCACTCACATCATCTCCAGCACTGAAGGGGCGGCAGGGTTGCACTGACAGTATCACTGACTGCACACTCACTCATCGAACCCACATTCATAGCACGCATGACCGTACGTCATAGAAGTGACTGTTTCCCTGTCGTATTCAATTTGCAGAAACTATCAACAAACCAAGCAACAGGATCCCTTTCAATATGACAATGATGAAGGAAATTGCACTGGAAATTAAAGGGGCACAGGATGCAAAAGAAACAGTACTAGTAGCAAATAAAGTGTAGATACACAGAGACAGTCCAGAACGAGATATGTAAGGCTGTAGGAATTTGTCTGAGAGAAAGGCAAAAATCGTGCATGATCCAGCTGCTGAAGCAGACATGAAAAGAACTGGGCCATGCAGTCGGGAATTTTCTTTCCCTCTAGAACAAATATGAGATGGACCTCTCTAAATTACCTCTGCATGGACTCATAGACGATCATGCATGCACTAATGTAAGCATGCATGCAGACGTTTGCTTTGGTTTTTTTTTACTCACCTTCATGTGTGTGTGTGTGTGTGTGTGTGTGTGTGTGTGTGTGTGTGTGTGTGTGTGTGTGTGTGTGTGTGTGTGTTTGCGTTTAGTTTTACGTCTTTTCACATGGTGTGTTTTTAGACGATTGTGATATCTGTAAATGATCTACATCAAGATGACATTGACATCATTATACAAATGAAAACATAATTTAAAACAAAGCTTAAACAGTGCACATGAACAACATGAACAATGTCTGCTTCAAAAATACTGAAATCTTATACTATTGTACAATAAGCCTAAGAAGGAAATATTTTGATACATTAGCCAAAATGAATAATTTGAAGTTAGAGTCTTAATATCATCAATTTTAGGATTATTTGGTAAAAGAATATTATCTAGGTACTGCTGCATAATGGGACAATCAATAGTACGTAAATGTCAAAAGATTTCCCCCACATATGCCTTCTGTAGTGTCAATATTTACAATTACAATGAATTAATGTGTTAAAATGTGCGCGCGCGCGCGCGCACGTGGTGTGTGTGTGTGTGTGTGTGTGTGTGTGTGTTCCAATTTGCCTTTTCATCACGTTCTTTGGCAGGTCTATACTAGAGGGAGATGCTACATCTTCAAAACAGTGTCAAAGTGTGGGTCATTCAAAGTCATGCCGTGAATGAATGCCGAAGACATGGAGCCTCCCTGGTCAGTTTTGGAGACTGTCGAGGAGACAGAAGCCTTTGTGGAACTCATGGGGCGTGTAACTGAGCCTACAGTAGTCTGGATCGGTTTGACATCAGCTGCGTACGGCAAACAAATCACAACATTGAACACAATGTAAAACTCTTTATTTACTTTACTTTTCCCCCTATTTTTTTACAACACCTAGACACACTTATCCTTATGAGTTCTGCAAGATCAATGCATTTTGTCACGATGAACAGATCGCTGTCCTGCTGTAAAACAGAGCAGGCAGTGTGGACTGGAATCGGGAGGTATCCTTATTTTGTTACTTTGCGCAGCTTTTTTTTTTATCTCACTTAGTTAAGATGCCTGATTTTAAATATCCACATATTTTTTGTTTGTTTCTTTGTTTGTTTGTTTTTGTCTTCTAAACCAACTGCTGTCAGGGTGCTGGATAGTGCGTCACAGTGTCAAATTGTATAAATCTTAGGAATTAAGGCTAGGAGTTGCAATCATTGTACTCAAAAAAGGTATGCAGAATGATGTTTTGTACTGGTGATTGATGTTTTTGGTTTGTTATATGCATACAGGGAAGCTGGGTTATGGTTTTGAGGAAATGTGTTTAGGGTGTAAACTATTTGATACCTTGTGAAAATAAGTATTTCAGAAAAGTGACTTATAGTAGATGTTATGTGAGACTGAAACGATGACTGGTACTTTCGCCCAAATGCAGTTACGTTTCAGTGCCATTAGACACAAAAAGGGAAATATTCTTGGGAGAAAGTGATGATGAAGGACCACTATTCACCTCGTCTCGCCTCCCACCCAATCGCATCCCCGCTCATTCCCTTATGTGCGCCCAACTACGTCTTAGACCTTGTTTCAGTCTGAGACATTCATGGCATAGTGGGGCAATCGCATCCAGTGCACCTCCCAAACCCTTCTGTTGTCTCAACATATGGCCTCCCTTAGACAGGTGCACCTCCCAAACACCTGAGCACTATAACTGCCTCTCAGTCAGGGTGCCACACATAACTATTTGACCTCTGGTCTCCACCACAAGCAGATCTACCTGAATCATATATTTCAGTTGACCACCATTGCCTTCAGGCTGTTTTGTGACAATAGAGGCAAATGAGCCTACACCCTCCCCCTGCTCTCCTTGCTCAAACCTCTTTGGCGATTTTTGTTTGGCGATTTTTGTTTGAAGTAATTGTCAAAGGCACGATTGTTGACAAGTTATGAGCATCTGCTGTGTGCATAGCCAGAGATTTTGTTTTGTTCATTTCTGCTGGTGAACTCTACGTAGTGGTGAACGTTGAGAAATTCGACCGGAAGATTTGCACAGATCGAGTATGGTTTTGGAGGCAGTCACATCTGCCCCGTACACTCTCAGTCTCAGCTTGTTGGTCGGAAAGTGCTCGTTTAATCCCCCTCAAAAGGTAGAATATTTTTTTTACTAACCATGTCTATTCATTGAAAGTCAATCATAGTTAATTGATAGTGATGTTTTTAAACTCAATCGGGTCTTGTCAGAAGCGGGTTTCTGACACTGTTACATCATTTGAAGGCGTGTCGGATGCATACTCCCGAGAGAGTTTGACCTTTAAACCATACCACCTTTTATGAATGGGCAATGAATCTCATTTTAGGGACAGCTTAAGGCCTATTTTGTTTCCCGCTGACCATTCTTCATGTATTCTGTAGTAGTTTTATACAGATTTGAAATGTCCTACTCTCAGTTCCTGTGCTCACAATTTTTTGAACACGATCACACGATTTTGAGTGGATCAAGTATTTCGTGGTCAAATACGTGTGTTCTGTGCAGTTGTCATTAATATACTATTCTCTGTAGGTCATTCTGAGGGCTCAGAAATGTAACTGAACTTGTGTGGGAGGACAGAGAGCATGAAGAAGTAGATTAGTAGTGTGCACAAAAAGTGTTTGTATTTCTGCAAATGTGTATCATTTTGGATTAGTTACATCATGTGAACTGTATAGATTCCTCACTGAAAGTAAGCATTTTTTCATATAAAGATGTGTTTCTTCTTCTATCTCGTGATGTATGTTTCATGCTACTAGGCGAAGTGTCTGATTTGTTATGATTTTTTTTTTTAATTGCAAAAAATTGTGTGATCTGAGGGACAAACTGATCCATTTTGGCAGTGATTTGATTGAGTTAAAACATTTTAGATCAGGATTTTCAGATTATGTAATATTGTGATTAATTTTGGAAGTGCCCAGTTCAGTACACTCTTTCGTGTGTTTTTGCCAAGATGTATGGGTTTGGTCATTTTGATTCTGCTCTTTCTACATGCCACACTGTCACTCTTGCACACATGCATTCATGACAGTATTTACTCCATACGCACACACCATCTCTCCAGTCAACCAAAAAAGTGCACTACAGAATGTTTTCCTCTCCCCCTCTTCTCTGGGGAAAATACTTTTCTAAATGGATTGAGCAATTATGATAATGTTCATCACACTTCAGTAGTTATCAAACAAATTTTATACATGTTTCTCTCTTCACACGAGAGATAAACGAATTGATATGAATAAAGTCTTACTAGATGCCTCATTCTTGCCAAAGAAAGAATACACTCATCCTCCAAGATATAAAGTCATAGCATTTACCACAACATTGGCCCAAGATCCAGACCAGGAGAATAAATAACTCATACCATCATGATGCAATACTTTCATCAGAAAAAAAACGCTTGCCCCATACCATCATAATGCCCTTACTGCATCAGAAAAAAACGCTTGCCCCTTGAACTCTCCAGTCACTGGGGGGAACGATGAGATCTGACTCCTCCACCTGGGATCTTCAATTGCCGGGGCTGAACTATCGGTGTGTTCCCCACACCATGGCCATCTTTAAACACCCATCTCAGCACTTAGGAAACAGATGCTGTCGCAGCATCAGAGGAGAAATAGCTGACGGGGTGAAGCGTGAAGGGTGAAGGGCTAAAACACGAGTAAGATTCGTGTAAGTAACCTGCTTCCAAATTTAACATATGAATTATTTCCTTCTCTTTCCTTTAGATTTTCCCCTGTACCTTTCCCCAACTATCTATGGATCACCTGGTAATCACTGGTCAGTGGTGATGACCCCTTGACCAACGTCCTGACAGGTTCGAGTCTTTAGGCCATCTTCTGGGCTAAAACTAATTCTTTCCTCCCCCCCCCCCCCCCCCCCTTAGTGAGCACATACTCAGTGTTCAAAACACATGACCAGCACCTTACCAGCCCTTATTAACTATCTCTCAGTGGTCACTTTCACCCAATGACCAACCCTTGTCTATTTTACTGAATGGTCGTCACAATTATTGCGAACGCCTGCTGCACTAGTCAAGCCACATGAATATCCTTCAATTTTAGTTGTGGCATGGGGGAAATGATTCATATCACTAGACTAAATGCGATGGAGCGTCACATGCCTTGATGCGAGGCTACGGGGGTGCTGGTCTGGGATCAGCTGTCTTCCCCTGCACCCAGTCACAGTTGTGGGACCAACTTTCTTTCCCTGTGCCCAGTCACAGTTGTGGGACCCATTATCCTCTTCTGTGCCCAGTTTCAGAAGTGGTGCTGTGTGGACCGACTTCAATGCATCCAAAATTGAGGTCAGACTGATTGTGTGTGTGTGTGTGTGTGTGTGTGTGTGTGTGTGTGTGTGTGTGTGTGTGTGCAAATCCATCCCAAATTGGACTGCAACACACCTGATCAGTGAGGTGAATTCCAGCAGGATTCAATTCATACCTTGAAGGACTCGGATGAATATTTTCTTTGAGGAAGTTGGAAGTCCTTTTTGTTGTTGATGATGATGTTATTGTATCATGCCATGAGTGATGCGATGAATTCGTTTCCCCCGGTTGTAACATAATCATGAGTAATGTTGTGAATTCTTTTCCAGCCTAACAGGAAGTGTGAGTGTACACACAAGTTAGTATAATCAAATTAGTTAATATTACACGTTTATGTTGTTCATGTGCTATAAAAAAAAAATCCATCTGATTGTTTTTTTAAATGTACACTTCCCGCTAACTTCCTGTTTATGCTGCTATGTTGTAGGGTGGTGTGAGTGAGTGAAAGAAAGATTAATCTGGTGAGATATGCAAACAACTTATACACCCTTAGACATCATTCGAGAGATTTAACAGATCTATTTATAAGCACCCCTCACACCAATCTGTAAACAGTGTTTTTGTTTTGTTTTGTTTTTTGTTTTTCCCAACTTCGGTGTTCAGTGGCGCCTGTTCTTATCCAGCATATGCAGGACACCACCTACTAAGCCCACTACTGACAACAATAATTGCTTAGTCATACAGCCAGTGTCAGCAAGATCTCCCTCCGGAGGGCGCCACCATGTTCATCCAATGACAGCGTCCATGGACCTGCCGATACCGATTACTCTGAATGAACCAAACCAAGGCCACAGACATTGAGTGGACATCCAGACTAAGTCACCATGAGAGCAAGGCTTGAACGTCCACAGAACTTAGGACTTTTTATGCTGATTGATGAGAATAAGGATGATGAAGATGATGCCATGGATTTCCGTTTCGGTCTGAGACTGCATGACATGGCTGTACTCTACACTTCCTTTCATATTATATCCCAGCATCAACCTGGCCTGAAAGATACAGACACCTGCAGTGTTGGTCAGGAAATTTGAGCAGCACTGTCAGACATGCATTCATTATGTGGATGAAACGCAGCTGTGTGGTGCCAGTCTTCCCAACTGAACCCGTAGCAAACTCAATTCTGGGTAGGAGCCAGTTGGGGCAGAAAAACCCCACGTGACTCTAATGGGAATTCAACCAGCGACCTCCCAGCCAGGAGTCTGCAATGCTAGCCATTTCACCATGGTGGATGGTCAAGTAATTCTTTCTTAATCTGGTGGGCAAGAGTGGTATATTTTTCACTCTCATAGATGAGCTCTTCTTCAATCTGGCTTCCATGGCAGAGAGAGAGAGAGAGAGAGAGAGAGAGAGAGAGAGAGAGAGAGAGAGAGAGAGATAGTTCAGTCCTAATTTGTGCCGATGAACCTGGGTGGAGTAATGTGTCTTCTCAGGTTTCTCTTCCTCTTGATTTCTGAATTTGTGACCAGAGTTGGGAGTGGATTGGTGTTGTCATATCAGGGAAGGAATATTTTCTCTAATAGAGTTATGTTAAAGTTTCACCTCCACCTCTCTCTCTTACTAGTTATGCAAGGAGCTACATTTCATTACTAGTAATCGAAAGAAATCTTTGTTTTCTTGGGAATTTTGAAACTACTGGAGCGCCTAAGAAATCATTTCTCTTAGATTTTAGACTTAAACGTACTTGCAGCTCTGTGAGACAGAATTGGAGACAAGTTCAAACATTCAACACTGAATGAACAACCAAGAACCAAGACCAGGTAAGTACACCACCACACATCAGCTTTACTTGTTTGTACAAGGATGAAATATTCAGATGAATTTTACAGTTTCACTTCAGACTGATGTTTTTGGTTCCCACTGCTTCATCACTGAGAGAGTGAAAGCTCTGGATGAGTCAAGTTGAGGTCCATTTGGAATACCACAACTTGTCTGATGTTGGAGAAGACAGTTAATAGCTCTCTCTAGTTGCTGGTGACTGATCGCTCCTCTGCAGACTGGCTGATCAGGTGCTGCATGGTGGTGTCTGTCCACTACCAGGCATGCCCCAGGGCTGCAATACAGAACCTGGTTTGAAGTTATGTAGCTGACAGTCTGGTTGTCGAGTTCTCACACTTGCCCTCTGGCTTTCAGTAAATGTCTTAGATCCCAGCAAACTTAGGATTAAACTAGAATAAATATACCTGCCATAAATACCAGTCTCTATTTTCCCTCATAGTTTGAATTAAACAAGGGATATGAGCCAGTAATACAAAGGCTAAATAATGGAAGTAAAATAGCACTTCAATGTCCGCGCGCGCGTGTATGTGTGTGTGTGTGTGTGTGTGTGTGTGTGTGTGTGTGTGTGTGTGTGTGTGTGTGTGATAAGAAATAAAGTTGAACTAATTTGGAATACACCTTACCCAAGTACACATGTTGTAAAGACTTAGAGTCACATAAAACAAAGTATTCCAACAGTCAACAATATTCAGAAATCAACTAAACAGTTGTTCACCTGGTACAAGCCAACTGCTTTTCCCAGAATTCTCAGAATTTATCATTCAGTTATTATCTTAACAGACAGTATTGAGTACTGGCATAAGTCAGAGGGTTAACAAATAATATTACTCAAGCATCTTACTAGCCTTTGCCAAGTTGTGACAACCAAACTATTAGAATAAAGTACCCCTTCTTCATCCTGACATATGTTCCCAAGTATTGGCATAAAGTCATTGTCAAGATACATGGCATGCATACAAACAATGCATAGTTTCAAAATTTAGAAAACATAATTTCAGCTTACAGTTCTTCTGGGAAATAGTGAACCTTACAACATAGGAAATTCAGAGGATGTGTGGAGATGATCGTTCCCTTCTCTGATTATCCTTGTTGTGTTTGTGGCTACTCTGTGTTGATCAGTGTACAGCAGATCAGTAAAAGGCAGTAAATGTTCACAGTGAGTTTCCCCTTTTTGTAGGCTGAGCCACCTATTCCGTTTCCTGTACTGGTTGGCTCTGTGTCAATAAAGACAAAGAAAAGGAGGGGGGGGGGTAGAGAAGAAGAGTAGGGGGGGGGGGTCATCCCCATCCACTTACAGTGGGAGAGAAAGGGTAGAAGATTCGAGAACACTCTTTCTTAGCAGTGTGCCTCTATGTTGATTCACAAAGCGCTGTTAACTGAATTGCGGCATGCACAGGCAGAGTGTGTAACAGCCATGGTGGTGGTGAAAGGGAAAGAAAGGGAAAGAGCGTGATTCTTTGTCTCAACCTGTGATGACCAGTCCTCACGGGATAAGAAAGTGGGGAAGAAAGGGAAGAAGGAAGAAATGGAAGTGTGTGTGTGGGGGGGAGTGGGGGGAGGGTACTTCAAACAGACTGCTGGAAGAGTAAGGGGGATGGGGGTTCAGGGTGGGGACTGCAGTTTCATCATTATTACCATTTGAGAGACAAAGGAAGAGAGAAAGAAAAATGGGGAAAGGAAGGGTAGAAAAAAAAAAGGGGGGGGGGGATATATGTGTACAGGAAACTGGTGTGTAAGCAAATGGTGTGGTGGGCATCAATTTCAACATGTGACAGGATTCAGTCCCAATTTTAGAATTTAGCTGTGCACTCCCAATCATCAATGCCATCCAGTAACCTCTCTTACATACTCAGTATATGTGGCTGCTGCTGTTCAAGACTGCGACTTCGGGCTTCCTTCCATGTGGTACTAGGTATCTGAAGCTTCATGTGGTGTGATTCCTCTGGCATTGGTAACCGCATGCACGATCTCCCTAAACACGTGTTTGTGTCTCCATGTGAACATTCCCTGGAGCAGCGCTGCATTCACAAGCCCAGAAAAGACTCACCATTTGCTCTAACAGAGTGAACATACAGGGTGATCTAGCTTCCACTGATTAAGCCACTGTCAAATGTAGAAGTAAGTGGCCACATACAAATGATAGGGTGAAGCCAAGACAAAGAGTATCCTGATGATAGTTTTCATCCTAGATCAGATTTATCTAGAATGCGTTGTTCCCACAAACATCTTGCCCCTGTTAACTTTTTGATTATTTTGGTACCCTCTCCTTTCTTCAGCTTATGCATTTCCACAGTTCTCTCATTCTGGTTTGTCTTTCCCTTTACACCACCACACTTCATTTGTGTTAATGCTAGAACCAGCCTGCTGGTTTGTGACTTTTAAAGCCACGTTTCCTTTTCCACTAGGCAAGGTTTGCTATTTCTTTGTTAAAAACAATCAACAGCAACACAAAATACCCTCTTTGTATATGAAGTACATAACCTGTGTAACTGATTTAGTGTCAGTCTCTTGGAGGTGACATCAGACTTCTTAAGAGCTCCCCAGCTGTTCATGTACTGCTGAGTTGCAGCCCTGGTTTCTTTCCGACCAGTCACGCTTGAAATTGCTCTGCACTACTTCAAAGAATACAGAGACCTAGAGTTCCGGGCAAGTGCTGAAGCAGAAGCCTTCATCTGCAAAGCGTGCAAATTCGACACTGACTGCAAAGCGTGCAAATTCGATAAAGTGAGAACAACCCAAGTCAGTTCTCTTTGCGTGTCTTCTTAAAATGCAGCCCAACAACTCGTAATGCCCTTTGGACTCACATCATGCATGTGCACAATTAGACACCAGTCAGAGAGAGAGAGAGAGAGAGAGAGAGAGAGAGAGAGAGAGAGAGAGAGAGAGAGAGAATCAGACAGATAGACAGTGTTGTCGAACATATGAACAATTATTAAAAGCAAACTATTGATACCTGCCTGACCTCCTGTGATGGTGTTGTGTGTTTGTTCCACAAAAGAACGACGTAACGTGGATGACACAATCACCTGACATAGCGGTCTGCTGTAGTTTGAAGTTTGTATTTTCTATGGTGCTCAAAAGAACACCCCCCCTTTTTCTTCACATGCAACTTCCCTGCATATCTTTGTAATGGGACACGTTTAGTCATTGTGTTTGTGAAATGGGCATGTTTCTGTTGTTGGGTTACTCTCTCCTAATGGATACAGGCCACCTAGTTACCAAGAGTCCCTCTCAGTGCCACATGTTTCCTTTTGTGTCCTGCACCTTTTGTCTTTACAGCACAAGGTTCTGTGTCAAGTTCACCTAAGACAGTAGGAACCTGAAGAAGCCCAGAGGTCGAAACACCTCGTGTTTTCTCTTGGAATTTGTTTGTCTCTTTTGTTCAGCAGAATTGTCATTTTTGTCGTTTAAAACATTGTTTTCTGGGATTAGCAGAACAGTTATAAAACATCAACAATTTAACAACTGCTGGTTTACCAGGTGACTTAAAGCCTCTAAACTGCTATTGACCTCGATTTGTCTGAAGAGACCCCCCGCCCCCACCCCAATCCCACCTCCCCTCCTTAGCCCTAAAAGCCCGTTCACTGTGGTTGTGGTTCTTACTTAGAAACACGGTTGTGAAGGGAGGCGACTGCCGGCAGAATCTAAACAACTTTGAAAAAAAAATGAGTTAAAAGGCTCCACTCTAAAACGTTGACAAACGAATCACAAGACGAATCGTGACATATTTCGACCTTTTTAGGTCTTCTTCAGTTAAGATGGGTGCACCGAATTGGATGAAGAACAGTGATTGCTCATTCATTTCCCCTGTTCTGAGTGTTGTGTATCTTACCTGAAGAAGACCTAAGACGTCAAAACGCGTCATGGTTTGTCTTGCGAGTCGTTTGTTTATGGTTGTGGGCTGAGCCTTATAAATTTGCAAACACTGATTCAAATCAACAGTAATGACATTCCTCATGGCATGAGGAGTGACAGTATGGAATTAAAAGAAAGAAAGAAAGAAAGAAAGAAAGAAAAAAAAGAAAGAAAGACGAGAGGGGGACCCTTCTCCTTCTGCAGCTTTACCTGTTCCTGGTACTGAGCCTGGTGCCCACTGAATGGTAGGTTGACAGAGGGAGTGCTTAAGCCATAAGCATCCGCTTCCACACTCAGGACTATGATTTCAACTGCTATGCTCTAAGCTTTGGAAGAACCCTTCTTGTGGGTGCATTTCTTTCAAAAACAGTTTTTAAAAAAAAATATGGATTTAGGCTTGGTACCATGTGAGACTAGTTTTGTAATCGTGTTAAACACAAACTTCTACAAACATCCGTTTCATTGGAACAGTTCTATTTCCTGCCCTTTTTTTTTTTTTTTTTTTTTTTTTTGCTTTTTTAACAATGCAAAATAAAAACAAAATCTACAACTAGTGTTATTTGTGCTTTTGTTTTATATCCCACTGCACCTTGCTTTGAAACCTTTTTCTGAGAAATATCAAAAACCTATTTTTTTTTTTTTTGAAAATCAGTATGTTTGTTAGTAGCTGATTTTGCAGGTTTTCATTTTTAATCATTCAGCCAATCAAAAAAAATCAACAGTAGGATTGCAGGCTACTTCTTGCGGCACTCTTGAATACTAAGAAAAGGATACGTTTTCTTTCATTCATGTAAATGTTGTAACAGACAGACAAAAATAAACAACAAACAAGTTGCTATAAACTCTGACTCAAACAAGAACAAACATACGGGCTCCTTAAACTCCAAAGGAATGCTGCTTACGACATCGAATCGCCTAGCAGATATGACAGCACACAGCACACAGAGCAAACAAGGAAACACCCCAAAAAGGGATGTTCAAAGCTTACCTATATACACGGTGCCGGCACAGCAGCAACAACTAGGACAGTGAACAAATATAATTAACATTTTATTCAAGACTAGCGGTTTTTGTTTCTTTGTTTGTTTGTGTGTTTGTTTGTTAGTTTTCCACTCGTACATTCCACGACAATTGTCACAGGTACCTCAACTCTTTGCGCTGGGAGAGTGGCGCTGTGGTTTTCTTCGTGCCGAGGTTATTGTCGTTATCTTGGGATTCAACAGGAAAGGAATCTTGTTTCACCTGGGACACTTTTACAGACACAGTAACGCAAAGTTCTGTAGCGATCCGGCTAGGGGCTTTGTATGTGAAATGCCTCAACTCTCTGATTACCACAACGTCATAGCACCTGTCACGCTTCCTGTACCCAGGAACACGACCACGTCACGTGTTCGTCTCGAAATTTGTCCCATGCAGCATCTGACTCACGAACTACTGGCCTGTTATTTGAAAAGTCGGTGCAGGGAACTGGGAACACTGAGACATGGTACAGGGCGACTTGTAGTATGGCCCAGGGATTGACACAGCCCTACTTTTATTGTGATCTATCTGGCGAATTCGTGCCTTACAGTCTGGTGTGTGACTTTCAAAGAGATTGTTCAGGTGGACGTGATGAAGACTTCTGTGAGCATCCGGTATGCAAGGAAGGCTTACTAGACTGTGTGGATTGGGTCAGGTTGGTGATCTGGCATTCCACTGAACCGCCTCCGTCTTCTCGCCATATGATCCTGCGATCATTATTTCTTATGCTCTAGTTTAGTCTCACCTGTCATTTACTCTCAGTATTGTTCCACGCCGTTCATTAAGGCTCACAATACACAGCCACATCCTAATTCATTCCCTCTCTCTCTCTCTCTCTCTCTCTCTCTCTCTCTCTCTCTCTCTCTCTATATATATATATATATATATATATATATATATATATATATATATATATATATATATTCAATTATAAACAAAGTTTGCTCTTATGTCTTAGATTGAAGAAATAGGGGGGATAAGCATTCGTATCTGCAGTGGTAGATCATTCTGCCTAGCTAACACTATGTGCTTGAGTGAGTAAATGGGGAATAATAAATGCTTCTCAAAATGAACCTTCAGCAAGCTTATAGACTCCAAGGGGGAGACAATCTCCAATGGGAGGAAAACACTCAACATATAACTCCTGGTCAGATACCGGTATTTCGAAACCTGTTTGCTTCTCCTCAGTGACCGCGGAAAATGGTAACTTGACTCCTGTGCCTACTCGGCTTTAAGAAGTACGCTATCCCAGAAAAAGGTTGGTGTGTAATACCGTAGTATGTTTGTTGAATTTTTCAACAAAAAAAACCAAAGGTGCTACCTAAGAAGCAAGAGAAAATCATGAAAGAGCAAAACAAGCTACAATTTCTTGTGAAAAGTAGAAAATATAAAAAAGATAACCTCTTAAGACACTGTGCTGAGGGCCAGTTCTTGGAATGAATCCACAAGGGACTAAATTACAAATAAACTAATAAATTCCCAGGAGAAGTAACTAAGCACCATTCCAGCAACTTACAGAGCCACTTGGTGTTGCAATGACTGCAAGAAATATTCAATTATTAATAAGCTTTCTCTTATGTCTTAGATTGAAAGAATAGGGGGAGATATGCATTCATATCTGCAGTGGTAGATGATTCTGCCTAACTAACAGTATGTGCTTAGTTGGGTAAATGCGGAATAATAAATGCTTCTCAAAATGAACCTTCAACAAGCTTATTGTCTCCAACGGGGAGACAATCTCCATTGGGGGAGAAACTCACTCACATATAACTCCTGGTCAGATACCGGTATT
>JADBJO010006487.1:87500-90000 GCA_016801955.1 Conus betulinus | reverse complement strand
TACTCTCAGAACATCATGCTGATTCACCTGGGTGTACAAGCGTGTGGATGGACACAGTTAATAGAGATCCTTTTACCGAATCTTCATAGCTTGGACCTTAGTAGAAATCTTCTTCAATCTTTCAACTTCAGCCACTTTTCAGGAATGCCCCAAATTCGAAGACTGAGTTTAGCAGGTAATCCTTTGACTGGCAATTTTCCTCAAGCCTCAAAACAGCAAATACATCCATCAGTGTTGAGCCTAAATATTTCCTATGTACAAGCAATTTTTCTCAACATGACAGCTTTGTCAGAACTGATACCGGAATTACAAGTTTTAGATTTAACTAGGAATAAATAAAGGTACTGCAAGGAAAACACTTGTTCCCTAAACTTCAGTTTATTAATCTGCAGGACTGTCCCATAACAGATTTCACACCAGATTTCATGAAGCACATGACCAGACTTATGTATATTGCTGCAGACAACTTCAAACTATGCTGTGCCGTTGTTTTACCGAAAAGCTTTCGAGGAGAATGTTTTGCTCCGCCAGATGAAGTATCATCATGTGATGACTTGTTGAAATCTAGTGCTTACCGTTTTGCTGTTGTGATCTTTGCTGTGCTAGCTGTCCTGGGGACGTCGTTGGTTTTGTTTATCGTCTATTTCGATCAAGAAGCACCAAGACCAGTTTTGTAATATTTGTTCTTTATCTGTGTGTTTCTGACTTCTTAATGGGCATATACTTGATATTTGTTGGCATTGCAGACTGGATTTATGCAGGTAGTTATATCTGGAAAGAAACTGCATGGAAAAAGAGTCCAGCTTGTGGAATTGCAGGCTTTCTGTCCTTGTTATCATCTGAAACATCAGCATTCCTTATCTGCCTTATCACTTTGGATCGCTTCCTTGTACTCCGCTTTCCTTTTAGTCAGATCAGGTTCAGAGTCAAATCAACTCATATAGCTTGTGCCACCGTTTTGGCTCTAGGACTTATGCTGGCAATCGTTCCTCTGCTCCCCTTTACTTCACATTGGGAGTTTTACCACCAGACAGGTATCTGTATTCCTCTGCCTGTCACCAGAGCTGACTTCCCAGGTAAGATGTACTCGTTCAGTATTATGATCATTTGCAATCTGCTCCTGTTCCTCATGACTGGTATTGGACAGATTCTCATTTACTGGACAGTGAGGAGTAACACTATGTTAAATCAGATTTCGAAAGGTCAAGACTTTGGCACTGAAAATTCACAATCCAAGGAAAGCACTATCGCCAGACGTCTCCTGTCTGTTGCCGTGTCTGACTTTCTGTGCTGGTTTCCTATCGGTCTGTGCGGGGTCCTGGCAGCCAGTGGTGTCGTCATTTCAGGGGAGGTCAACGTGGGAATGGCCATTTTTGTGTTACCACTCAATTCAGCGCTCAACCCGTTCCTCTACACTTTAAATATAATACTGGAGAAACGGCGTAAAAGCTCAAGAGCTGCGTTTTCGAACAATGTTGCGGCTCAGCTCAGCTAAAAAAGTAACATTGGAAGCGTATTACAGGCGAACGGTGCACTAGCCCATGATGTCGTTCCTAGGTATAAACAACATTTGTTCAGTTGTTTACCACTGTGCTGGAACAAATTGTAAAAGCACTGACAAGGGCACATTTTGAAGTGTTATGGACTTTGCCTACCTCTTCCCTCAACCATTTTTTTTTTACTCATTCCTTTATTTACGAGAAGTAACAAAGGTTCTGCATGGGTTTACGGACAGTTTAATATTTAATAATAACAATTTTTTGTGCAGCTTGATTGTTATTTTCAGCCATTCTTCCCACGTCTTTTCTCTGGGTTCTTTCGTTACCTGAGATAACAGACCGTCCGTACAAGTGTTGTTAGAAAACTGATAGCAACCGATGGGTTGTGAGAACAAACACTACGGTGAATTGCATGAGCAGCAAGAGCACTAAACACCACCTTGGGAGTACCTTTTTTTTCACATGATCTTCTCACCTTTGATTTCCTTCTTTGACCATGTGGGCCCATTGGTAATGAAATCTGCAGTCCCGCAGTAAAAACTTGTGTCTTGTCATTTAGCTTCTAGATGAGCTGGGAGGGAAACTGTTGTGTTAAATGCGAAAGAGAGGTCAAGGAAACTAAACTGGCTGTCAGCACTGGAGCTTTCTCATTGCTGGAGAACAATACGGAAGGCTTGAGTAAGAAAACAATCTGATGTACAGCTCTGCTGGCCTGACAGTTGAAATGACTTGGACTGACCAAAGAATCAGAGGCAGATTTCAGAACATCAAACACTAGAATGACAAAGCTCCACAACCACAGATGCCAGAGCAAGTCGCGTCACTGGCTTCTTGTTTCAGGAACAGGGACAAGGATTGCCGACCTGATGCGTAATGACCTTTGTTTTGTGAAGAGAATCATCGAAAGTATCGTGAAAACGAGAGTGGTCTGACGGCAAAGTTTCCACAGAAAGGCAAAGAACACTTTAGTGACTTTAATTTCAATTTAAGTGTAGGAACTA
>JADBJO010006487.1:70000-82500 GCA_016801955.1 Conus betulinus | reverse complement strand
TGCGCTGCTCTCATGGTGACCTCAGTTTCGATGTCTTCTCCACGTCTGTGGCCTTGGTTTGGTTCCGTCGGGGTCACCGGTATCGGCGAGTCCTTGGGGGCTGTCGTTAGACGGACGTGGTGGCACCCTCCGGAGGGAGAGCTCACTCACGCCGGCTCCGCAACTAAGCAATTATTGTCGTCAGTAGGGGGCTTAGTAGGTGGCGTCCTGCGTATGTTAGATCAGAACAGGCGCCACTGAACACCACCGAAGTGACTCGGCAGCAGTGCAGTGTCTCCTCCGGTGGGTTGCCCCTTGACGACTTGACATTGACTGCTCCCTGTGGATTGCCGGTGTCGGGGCTGCGGCGGGACCAGCCGGGCTGTGGCTGTGGACGGGTTGTCGGAATGAGTGGCGTGGGTGCACTGCCTCTGAGGTGGCGCAGAAGTTGGGACAGCAAAAAAAAAAAAAAAAAAAAAAAAAAAAAAATGAAGATAAGTGACTGCTCGTCCATTTGCGTTGTCCAAATTTGTGTGTATCTTGCCTGAAGAAGACCTAAGAAGTCGAAACGCGTCGCATTTTGCCTTGTGATTCGTTTGTCTGTTTTTTTCTTCATAATGGTTCACTGTTTATTACATTTATGATTTGTTTAGATTCCCGCCTGCAATCGCCTCACTTTGCAACTAGATCGAATAATAAAGAGTGTGTTAACTGTTTAAACTGTATACAAATGTGTGAGTTTGGTCCAAATTAATTATAACCACCACCACCACCACTGCCACCAGCACCACCGCAGCCACCACCACCAATACCACCACTACCACCCACCACCACCACCACCACCACCACCACAACAACAACAACAGCAACAGCAACAACAATAATAACAGCAACAACATCAACAACAACAGTAGTAGTAGTAGTAGTAGTAGTAGTAGTAGTAGTAGTAGTCGATGCAGTGGTACTAGTAGTAGCAGTTTATTCTACTACTACTACTACTACTACTACTACTGCTGCTGCTGCTGCTGCTGCTGCTGCTGCTGCTGCTGCTGCTGCGACTGCTAATAGCGATAATAATCACGATAATTATCATCATCATCATCATCGTCACCATCGTCATTATCATCATCATAATCATCATCATCATCATCATCATATAAGTGCTCATATATAGCGTAAATCCTAAATTAAGTTTTGGCTTCAGAGTTTTAGGGTACTTCCATTCCCTCCCCACTCTCTCTCTCTCTCTCTCTCTCTCTCTCTCTCTCTCTCTCTCTCTCTCTCTCTCTCTCTGGCAAGAGGTTTGGAAGGTAGAATAGGGTATCAGATGAGATGGCACTGAAACATAGACTCTATCTAAAACCCCTACCTTTTACCAACAGATGGTGAAAGTTGTACAGTGAGAACTAGTCTTGATGCACAGTTTTGATCGTGCCGATAATTAGAAATTAGACATCCAGGATCTCCAGCTAGCAGCGATTTGAGTGACCAGTGCACGACAGCACATGCAAAGAGAAAGTAATTCTGAATGCATCAGTTGTTTTTTTAAAAAATGCATGAGAACACCGATACGTCTGAGTTCAACAAAAGGATACTTTACAGGCATGGTTCACCTGTATCCTCTCGATTAAGATCATACATCCTCATGGACTCCCAGATTATTTACTCTTGTCTGAGAAAAGGGTGACAGTATTACACTTAGAAGAAAAGACGATGACATAATAAGGGAGTGCGTTCAGCTGCACGTTGTTTCACGCATCTATTCCCAAATGACAGACACACTCTTAGACAATTGGCACTTCATTCGCTTCAGTTCGAAATCATTTCCTCAGCGTCTAAGGTGGCTGTTGCCGTCAAACATCTGGCGTTGACAAGAATTTCAAGAATCTGAGATAGAAAATGCGTGCGTGGCACAAAGAGCGCAGGTTCAAGGACAGAACCCTGGGGAACTCCAGATTCAAGCTTCGCTGCACGAGATCTGACCCTGTTCACAGCGACTGACAGGGATCTTTCTGTTAGATAGAACCAATCTATTGAGAGGCAGTTCCGAGACACCAAACTAAAAACCTGAGGCGTTACAGTACAATAGCGTGGTAAATTGAGTTAAAAGCTGCAGAAAAAAAATCAAAAATACAGCAGACACAGAAACACGGTGTGCTATGGAAACCATTTGTATTACGAAGATGAAGAGTTTTCAAGACAGTGACCGACACGATAGACATATTTAAAAGGAACTTAGAGTCTGTTAATTCTATGGTGGACGAGGAAATAGGAAAAAAAAGACTCGCTCAGTAAATGTTGATGTAAGTGTAATGTTTGAAACTGACGGGTCTTTTCCCCATTTAATTAGGTCTAGGCTAACCTTTCTAGATTGATGTCAGCACACACACACACACACACACACACACACACACACAAACACACACACACACACACACACACACACACACACACACACACACACACACACACACACACACACACACACACACACACACACACACACACACACACACACACACACACACACACACACACACACACTAGAGTCTCGTTGATAAAAGGGGTAAGAACAGGAATGATATGGAGGATGGGGTTCCGATGGCTTCTGATCTCTCCCCAGTTTCTCTCTCTCTCTCTCTCTCTCTCTCTCTCTCTCTCTCTCTCTCTCTCTCTCTCTCTCTCTCATTAATGGGAAGCAAAGAGACCTAGAAAGTTTCGAAGTTTATCGAGAAGGAACAAAGACAGCGTTTCTTTTGGTTTGACTGATATAATTATCATAGTGCCTTTTGCACGTTTAATGTTTACTACCTGAAACTGCTATACAGCTTCCAAATCAATTGAACAGTTTGTGCTCAGCGGCAAACAGATTACATCTTAAGGTGAACAATGATGATTGGACATTACTGTGTTGTTCCGTAAGGGTGGGCAGCTGGCAGCACGCTAAAGATGTTTTTTTTTTTTATAAATCATCAACAGATCTGTTTCGAGCGCTGGCTCTCCTCAGGATGGTGTTGGGTCGCCTACTGCCGGTGTTATATGGCCTAATGTCACTGTTTGCACGTGCGGATTGGCTGCACGTGTTGTTCGGTTTTTTCAGGTCAGGTTGTTTACAGTTCAGGGTGCGTTTGCTGACAACGATTTCCATTTGTGCCTGCAGTTGTTTACTATTTACTTTACTTTAGTATTTAGGGTTGCTAAGTATGGTTTGCATAGTATTAACCATTTTTCTGTTGAACATAGGTTGCATCTTTTTGAAATGTTATTGTATGGTGATGCCCTTTTATGATTTTCCAGGATATGTTATAGTTTATTTTTTTTTGTCTTTAAGTCTCCAAATATATTTGCTCAGTTCTGTTTGGTTTTTGTATTTTACTTTGTTGAATGACTGTTTATGGTTTGCATATCTGGTTTTGAAGTGATTTTCAGTGATCCCTATGTATGTTTCTTTTTTCATTTTCTGATGTCACAGTGGCTTGGTATACAATGTTGTTATAGAGGCATTTGTTGCTTAAGGGACACTGTTCTTTTTTTAGTACAATTGCAGGATTTCCTTTCTTCACCCTTCTTTGCTGTGTTGCTTTTCATTTTGTTGGATGAATCAATTATATTTTTAAGGTTAGGCATGCATGAATATGATAGTTTGATGGTGTTCTTGTTGAATATTTTGGACAATTTGTGTTCTTTTGGGAAGGATGCTGTCAGAATTTTTTTAAAAAATTCTTTCCCTACGTTTGTTTTTTACTCGTCCATCATATGGAGGGTTGTACCATGTGATTTTTCCTTTTCCTGCTTTTTTTTGTTTTTGTTCATGTTGTTATCTGGGTTGTATTGTATTGTAGTTTGTAGCTGTAACCACTTTTTTGCAATGCCTCTTGGTATTCTGCTGCTGCGTTGTTGAATACTCTTTCATTATGTGACAGATTAGATAATCTCTTGTTTATGCCATTGGGTATGGTTTTTAGTATAGATGGTGGGTGGTTGCTATTGATGTTTACATAAATGGGAGTGTCATTAGGTTTCTTGTATGGTTTATATATGTAGTTGAGGTCAAGTGTTATGTCTAAGTAGTTCACTACCTTTTTGTTTGCTTCGATGGTGATTTTTAAGTTATGGTTTTGGAAAATTTTGCATAGTTCTTTTTCTTGTTTTTTCATGGTTCTTGGATTGTTGTTTAGCGCGGCGAGGCCGTCGTCTCTCTGTATAGTCCGACTTGCTTTCCGAGTTGTTTTTGGATGTTGGATAGCATGAACAGTCCGACCAGTTCGCATGTTTCGGCACCGTCATACGATCCCATGGTCACATCAAATGTTGAGTTTCTGTTCGTTTTCTTGATCCATGTTTCATTTCTGCTGTAGAGTAAAGTTTTCTTGGTGTGGAGAATGATTTCCATTTCTGACCCTGTTATGTCTGTGTGTTTATTAGCAAATTTCAGAGCTTTAGTGAGTAGCTCTTCATCTATGGATGGGTAGAAGTCTACTATGTCGAATGTGATGAATACTGTGTTCTTCTGTTTGTTAAGATTTTTGAACCATTGGATAACTTCATATGTTCTTCCAGAGGTTGTATTCCGTGTTTGATTTTATGTTTTTTTTTGGCTTTTTTCTAGGATTTTCTTACTTATTTTGCCCAGTTCAGATTTAGATGGGTTTATTAGTCTACATGTTGGGTTGTTGTGGAAATTGGGTTTATGGTCTTTAAGAGTTATGAAGGCTTCTTTTATTGCTGTTGTTTCTACCCTGTCACCTAGATCCATGTGGTGTATGAGTTCTTTTTTTTTTTTTCGGATGTTGTTGTGTATGGTTTTTTTCAGCTTTTTTGTAGTTTTTCTGAATGTTTTTATCAAGAAGTTGTGAGTACTCGTTTGGTTCCATTTTGTAGTAATTACTGGTTTTGTCAGCCTTCACGAATATTTTTTTTTGTCATTTTGTATTTGTTTTATTTCATTTTTTAATGATGTTTGGAAATCGTTGTTTGATTTTTTTTTTCTATGTTGGCTATCATTCTTTTCATTTTATCCTCGAAAGATTTCATTTCATCTATGGCCGGTGGAGATCGCCATGATTTGAAGCCATATGTGTTTTTGTCCTCTTTTTTTTTGCATTCGGGTTCAGGAAGAAAAAACGCTTTCCATCTCATTTTCGTACGAATTTTTCAGTTTGTTCTATTAACCTTTTTAAGTAGAATTGCGGGTTGGAGAATGGTATTTTTTTTTGTTGATTGTCTAAAATTGATTTCCTCCATTTTGAAATTCATTAGGCCAAGTGCTCAACTCGAGGAGCTATTATCAAGAATAGTACTAAAACGCCTAATAAAATTTTTAAAGTGCTCAACCCCTTGGGGAGCAACATCTGTTAAAATAGTATGGTAAAAGGATTAAATCATCAACAGATCTGTTTCGAGCGCTGGCTCTCCTCAGGATGGTGTTGGGTCGCCTACTGCCGGTGTTATATGGCCTAATGTCACTGTTTGCACGTGCGGATTGGCTGCACGTGTTGTTCGGTTTTTCAGGTTGTTTACAGTTCAGGGTGCGTTTGCTGACAACGATTTCCATTTGTGCTGCAGTTGTTTACTATTTCTACTTTAGTATTTAGGGTTGCTAAGTATGGTTTGCATAGTATTAACCATTTTTCTGTTGAACATAGGTTGCATCTTTTTGAAATGTTATTGTATGGTGATGCCCTTTTTATGATTTTCCAGGATATGTTATAGTTTATTTTTTTGTCTTTAAGTCTCCAAATATATTTGCTCAGTTCTGTTTGGTTTTTGTATTTTACTTTGTTGAATGAATGACTGTTTATGGTTTGCATATCTGGTTTTGAAGTGATTTTCAGTGATCCCTATGTATGTTTCTTTTTCATTTCTGATGTCACAGTGGCTTGGTATACAATGTTGTTATAGAGGCATTTGTTGCTTAAGGGACACTGTTCTTTTGTAGTACAATTGCAGGATTTCCTTTCTTCACCCTTCTTTGCTGTGTTGCTTTTTCATTTTGTTGGATGAATCAATTATATTTTTAAGGTTAGGCATGCATGAATATGATAGTTTGATGGTGTTCTTGTTGAATATTTTGGACAATTTGTTTGGATGATTTTAAAACTTCCTTTTACCATACTATTTTAACAGATATATATATATATATATATATATATATATATATATATATATATATATATATATATATATGTGTGTGTGTGTGTGTGTGTGTGTGTGTGTGTGTGTGTGTGTGTGTGTGTGTGTGTGTGTGTGTGTGTGTGTGTGTGTGTGTGTGTGTGTGTGTGTGTGTGTCCCTCCAAAACGTTTCATTTACCTGTCAAATTCTTGTGCGCAAAAGGAAGCAAGCTGTAATGGCTATGTTAAATTTGTTGTGTTCCTTTTAAAACGAGTCAGTGGAAATAGTTTTCAAGTTATTAATGCTCAGGCCCACCCCATATCCCGGTGTGGAGCTGAGACTTCAGGTTTGAGAAAGAGCCTGAAGTAGAGAACGTGAACTTTGATTGGCGATGACATGGTCTTTACATGTCGAAAGACGCACTCTACATTTCTTGACATGTTCTGGGCTTAGCAAATTCCACATGTATTAACATTCACATTATAAAACATGTAAGTTACTGGGTTGTGCAGTGGGAAAGGGAAACCATAGTCTACCTTCTACAGTATACAAAACGTTGAGGGATAATTATGTGGGCATCGTACACTCAAAAGTGTTAAAGTCATATTGATTTTCCATTTGCATCTTCGGAGCAAGGCGTTGGCTACATCGTTTTGCTTGTATGAAATATGTCATGCTTCCGGGATGTTTTAAAAAGTTCCGAACATTTTGACTATATCTACTACGTCATGGTTCCGGAATTTTCTAGAAGATTCTGTACTTGTTGACTCGCTTTAATGCGTGAGGTTTCTCGAACTTTCGAGTATATTATACTGTATTAGTTACGGTATAGAATTTGATCAGTGAGTGACCTAGAGAGAGTGATCTATGGATGATGATAGAGTTGAAGGACACGTTTCTGCGTTGGGACTGCTGTCATGGTCATGTGAATATTGACTTGCGAATCTTCACAGAGGAGAATGTTCCTGCACAGACACATGGAAGATCCACTTGTCCATCACTCAAAGTTCGTTGTGGATTTTGTGTCGTGCTTGGTTTGGTGCTGATTAATGCTTTAATCTGCCCCCCTTTCGGCAAATCTTAGGAACGTGAAACCACCAAACATCAGCCACAGTCACACTATTGAACAACCTTTAGCCTTACTCAGAGTGGTGTCCATCTTCACTCTCTCTTCATGCCCGAGGCTACATTTCTGCTCCTGTCACAGACTCCAGCCTCTCTCTTTCTCCATCCCAGTCAATGGCCAAGGACAGCACGGAGGAAGGGCCCCATCAACTAATAAAGGAAAGAGCACACTAGAGCACAAACTAACCACATCTGGTTTGAAAATGAGGTGACTGCAAGCGGAAAAACGGGGGAAAAAAAATGTTCCGCCGAACGAAAGAGACAGCCAAAAGAGAAGAGAAAAGACGACACAGTTCCACCTCATGATCTTCAGGCAAGACAAACAGCATTCAAGACAATAAAAAAGAAGAACGAACAGTCATTTATCTCCTAAAATTGGGCGCAGTTGTATTTCGTGAAGAATGTGCTAGTGATTCTTCAGCATCGATTCTTTGGAGACTGAGCTGTGTGCTTCTTCAGCACGGATTCGTTGGAGATAATGCTGTGGGATTCTTCAGCATGGATTCGTTGGAGATAATGCTGTGTGGTTCTTCAGCATAGATTCGTTGGAGATAATGCTGTGGGATTCTTCAGGGTCGATTTGTTGGAGAAAATCCTGTGCATGTGTGACCTTCAGCATGGGTTTGTTGGAGATAATGTGTGTGATTCTTCAGCGTCGATTCGTTGGAGAAAATGCTGTGCATGTGTGACCTTCAGCATGGGTTTGTTGGAGATAATGTGTGATTCTTCAGCGTCGATTCGTTGGAGAAAATGCTGTGCATGTGTGACCTTCAGCATGGGTTTGTTGGAGATAATGTTGTGTGATTCTTCAGCGTCGATTTGTTGGAGACTGTGCTATGTACGTCTTCAGGGTCGATTCGTTGGAGACTGTGCCGGTATATTATTCAGCATTGTTTAAGCATCCCCGATGATGTGACTGCGGAATATCTCAAGAGTGTAATATTTGGATCCCTAGGTGGACTCTCAAGACATCATTTAAGGTGTACTACATAATGTATTATGCCGGTTTTGTCGTAGCATAGCAATGTCGTGCGTTACATGATTTCTACTTAAGTTCATTGGATGGGACGTTGTTTCACAGTTGGAACATGGGTTGTCTCAAGAAATCAAACTGTTGATACTTTCGATAGTCGCCCCTTAAGGCAGCTTGTTTGTATCTTAGGTTGGTGATGTGTTGGTCGAAAATGTGCACATATACAGTAATAGAACATGCGAATGCAAGCATTAAAAAAAGTGTGACAACAGGACGCCAACTGCCCTTCGTCTTCCCAAAGGAACACAAACAATTGCCGACTGCATTTTTGTTTGTTGTTTGTTTTTTTTCGTTCGTAGGCGAATGTAGATGTGTGTATGCTTTGTTCGACACACGCATGCGTATGAAAATTGAAGACTGCATGCAACGAAACGCTATATTATGAGTACCCCCTCTCTGTAGCACAGCATAGTCAATATATCTGTCTTTAACCAGCCGCCGTGGCGAAGTGGTTAGCGTCGCGGACTCCCGGCTGGAAGGTCGTGGGTTCGAATCCCATCAGAAGTCATGTGGGTTTTTCTGCCCCGACCGGCTCCTACCCAGAGTTGAGTTTGCTACGGGCTCAGTTGGGAAGACTGGGACCACACAGTCGAGTTTCATCCACTTAATGGATGCGTTCTGAGAGTGTTGCTCAAATTTCCTGACCAACACTGCAGGTGCCTGTATCTCTCGGGCCTGGTTGACGCCGGGATATATTATGAAAGGAAGCGTAGAGTACAGCCCTGTCATGTAGTCTCAGACCGAAATGGAAATCCGTAGCATCATCTTAATCATCCTCATTCTCATCGTTCAGCATTTAAAAAAAAATGTCTCAAGTTCTGTGGCCCTTCATGCCCTGCTCTCATGGTGACCTCAGTTTCGATGTCCTCTCCACGTCTGTGGCCTTGGTTGGTTCCGTCGGGGTCACCGGTATCGGCGGGTCCATGGGGGCTGTCGTGGACGGACGTGGTGGCGCCCTCCGGAGGGAGAGAGCACTCACGCCGCCGGCTCCGCGACTAAGCAATTATTGTCGTCAGTAGGGGGCTTAGTAGGTGGTGTCCTGCGTATGTTAGATCAGAACAGGCGCCACTGAACACCACCGAAGTGACTCGGCAGCAGTGCGGTGTCTCCTCCGGTGGGTTGCCTCTCGATGACTTGACATTGACCGCTCCCTGTGGATTGCCGGTGCCGGGGCTGCGGCGGGGCCGACCGGGCTGTGGGGGGTGTCGGAATGAGCGGCGTGGGTGCACTGCCTCTGAAGTCGCGCAGAGGTTGGGACAGCAAAAAAAAAAAAAAAAAAAAAAAAAAAAAAAAAAAAAAAAAAATATCTGTCTTTTAAATAGACATGTGTACGCATATTTCTGTGCTTATCTTCTTTAAACACCATATTGCCACACCGTTTTCCGTCTTTGGGGAGATAACCTATGTCTAATTACCTCTAAATGAGTGGCCTTAACAAGGGTATCATCATCATCATCATCATCATCATCATCATCATCATCAACTTCATCATCATCATCATCATCATCATCATCAACATCATCATTATCATTGACAACAACAACGACAACAAAATCAACAATGTCAAAATCAACAATACACTGAAAAGACTAAAGGTAGTCAGATACGTTCTTCATTAAACACATTTTCTGTAATAGTAACCTTGTCTAATCTACACCAAACACATTGTCCACAATAATAAACAACATCTATCACGGTCCGAGGAAATGCACACTGTACATGTTCCAGCACAACCACTACAACATCAACAACAGCAAAGTATCCACAGCGAACACCACAGCACTGAAAAACAATACAACAAAGGCAACAGGGGTAACAACCCGTCCAATCTTTACACAACAACCTGGTAATAATGGTCGCCACGACAATACCAGCCATACAAAGAGAGAAACAAAGGTACGTGTGTTCACCTTATATGCTTCGCTGATTCATATTAACTCTCTCTCTCTCTCTCTCTCTCTCTCTCTCTCTCTCTCTCTCTCTCTCTCTCTCTCTCTCTCTCTCTCTCTGCGTGCATGCATGCGAGCATGCATGTGTGCGCGTGCGTGCGTGCGTGTGTGTGTGTGTGTGTGTGTGTGTGTGTGTGTGTGTGTGTGTGTGTGTGTGTGTGTGTGTGTGTGTGTGTGTGTGTGTGTGTGTGTGTGTGTGTGTTCACTCCTTGATGTAGAGTAGGTCCGACTGCGCCTTACATTTGTCTGATGTTGGATTATCCCAATCACTTTGAACGAAATAAATTATAATTTAGAAAGAGTGGGGGTTAGTTGACACAGTGCACCACATGGACATCGGATAAGTCTCTCTTGGTTCTTTGTTTGTACTGTCCTAAATGTTAAATGTGATCAATTTTTTTTTTGCTGAATAAGACCCAAGAGGTCGAAATGCATCGTGTCTTGTCCTATGCTTGTTTGTCAATGTCCTTGGCGGCAACTAACCCCCACTCTTTCTAAAAATTTGCTTCGTTCTCCGCCATCAGTCGCTCCATTAAAAAAAAAGAAATAAATTAAGTTAAAAGGCTACTGACTGGATTTCAATAGAACTGATTTGAAATGTGACACGCAAGAAGGCGACACTTGGTATCAAGTCAGACGACGATCAGTTTCCAGCATGACAACTGAAGAAAGTTATACTAACTTCAACCTTTCCGCCTTCCAAGAAACCGTTAAAATGACGGACACGACGGACATCCCGGACTGGAAACGACAATATCTTATTGGTTTGAGAATAGTGCGTAAGAAAGCTGACATTGCAAATCTGATTTTGAAAATTGCCGAACCTATATTGGTAGGCTTTGGAACCTTTGGGAATGCTATGATCATTCTGATTATGTTTCGCCTCCCTGCATCTACTTCAGGTATTTTCTTCCAATGTCTGGCATGGGCTGACCAGTTGGCGTTGACACTTTCTCTCCCCTACAAAATTTCATTATCAGATCACTGGATATTCTCCACATTATTAGCGAGTGGAATTCCTGGACCTGTAAACTGGACGTTGTGCTCAGGGAAATAGTGAAAATGTTGTCTTCGTCAATACTTGTGACACTCACGATGCAAAGAGCGGCCTCTCTGTGCTGTGGCCTCATCGTGTCAACGCTGTGTGGACGAGGAGAACGTCACGAGTTGTTGTTGGTTTGCTGGTCGTCGTCATCACTTTGATCTGCAGTCACATTCTCTACGGATATGGTGTTCATAAAGAGCGCTGTCGTAACACGCCCATCTCTTGTTGTTACCATGCTGTTTCAGACAAGTACAAGTGGTTTAAGAGGAAGATTTGGAACGTCATTAGCGCCATTCTGTCCTCCTACCTACCACTTGTGATGCTGGTCCTCAGCAATAGCGTTCTTCTCTGGACACTGGCCAGATCGGTAAAAGGCAGTCGTCTTCCTGTACAACAGACCACCCAGGATTCCAGACAACAGAAGGCGTCTTCATTGACCTTGACTCTGATCATTGTCAGTGCTGCGTTTATTCTTACGACGGTACCTATGACAATAAATCCATATCTGTTTTACAATGTTGATGCCACTGACCCATATGCGATAGGAAATCTGTATATATGTAGATCCGTCCTCCTGGTTCTATTTGTCTCTAACAACGGCATCAACTTCTACTTGTATTGTCTCACTGGCAGCAAACTGAGAGCAGAGTTTTGGAAGATAACTCTCGCGTTCATCAGTCTGTTTAATTCTGAGTGCAGATCAATTCGATCATAAAAAAGAGACAAACATACTGACGCAATAGTTTGTCAGTTTAATTGTGAGTGCAGATCCATTCGATCAACAACAAAAAATAAAAGATATGAAACCGGTATGCTGACGTAATAGATGATAACACCGGGAAGGCACCTGACGCTGACAGTAGGTCTGGCATGTCATCCACAGCTAAATAAATGATGACAGTAGGTCTGGCATGTCATCCACAGCTAAATGATGACAGTGGGGTCTGGCATGTCATCCACAGCTAAATGATGACAGTGGGTCTGGCATGTCATCCACAGCTAAATGATGACAGTGGGTCTGGCATGTCATCCACAGCTAAATAATGACAGTGGGTCTGGCATGTCATCATCCACAGCTAAATAATGACAGTGGGTCTGGCATGTCATCCACAGCTAAATAATGACAGTGGGTCTGGCATGTCATCCACAGCTAAATAATGACAGTGGGTCTGGTATGTCATCCACAGCTAAATGATGACAGTAGGTCTGGCATGTCATCCACAGCTAAATGATGACAGTGGGTCTGGTATGTCATCC
>JADBJO010006487.1:60000-62500 GCA_016801955.1 Conus betulinus | reverse complement strand
AGCCAGACACCAACAGACGGCACTGGTTCACGACTTAAACCAACACCTACGAGGAGGCAACGGCCACCAATTGTACATCCTTAGGCCTAGGTCCTCAACAGTTACCCTCCAAATTACCAAGGCCCTATGACGAACATGCTCCAATGGATAGATGCCCTCATTATGTGATGATGGGTTCTTTCATTGATCGCTGACAGGCGGTTCAGTACTCTTTTGAAGTGTTCCGCCCAACGTGACGAGGTCTTTTCCTTGTCAATGAGCAATGTGTTTTCATTGACGCTGAGCTGAGGGGATGACTCTTATGATATAGGTCCATAAAACTTCCTTTAAAGCGTCTCAACAGGTCTTTATATCATGCCTGCCAGCATATCCTTAGATCTCGTCATATTGTTGCTCAACCAATGTGTCTTGTATCTTTGTCAGTTTCTCTTGAACCGTTTTGCGAATGTTGTTGAACGTATCCTTTTTGAAGGTGGACTCGGAGTCACTGAGGTAAACTTGTTGCCGATGATATCTTTGATCCAATAACCGCTGGATGTCATCGTAGTTCTCATCAAACCAGTCATTGTGTTCCTTGAATGCTGGCTCCAAGCGTACTAAACCGGTCGTCATTCATCCGTGACAAAGCCATCGACCACTACCCTCAAGTGCACACCTACGAAAAAAAAAAGACAAAAAAAAAAAAAAAAACAAAAAACCAGATGAATCACCAGCCTTGTAAGAAAGCGATATGTTTTGCTCCTCAGTGGCAAAGCTCCTGACTCAGACTCTATACCAGCTGAGGTCTACAAAGGTGGCACAGATCGGACTGGAAAGCATCATCATTTGTTTCTTCAGATGTGTCGCCGAAGGTGGTGGACCACATAGAGGTCAAAGGTGCATGCATTATTCGTCCGTACCAGCGCAAAAGGAACACCCAGGCTTGTGACATCCACTGAGGCGTTGTCCCTCCTTCCCACAGCGGACAAGAAACTTGTCAGGATTCTGCTGAACCGCCTTATAGCACACCATGAGCAGATTTTGCCTGAGAGTGGCTTCAGAAAAGACAGAAGAACCAATGGTTAAAAACAGTTGCTGCATGACAGCTAAAAAAAAATTGTCAGCAACAATGCAGACTCCATGTCCACCTATATCGACCTGACCATGGCCTTTGATACTGTCAATAGAGAGGCCTGTGGAGGAAAATGGCCAAATACGGATGCCCACCGAAAGTCTTCTCTATGGTGCGGCAATTCCATGATGGCATGCAGGCTCGAATCCAGGACAATGGAGAGACACCTGACGCACTTCCTTGTCATAATTGGCGTAAAACAAGGCCACGTTTTGACACCAACACTGTTTATCTTCGTGGTCTCTACAATGCTGACCGAGGCCTTCAGAGAAGGAGACGTGGGCTTTAACATCAGATTCAGAACAGATGGAATTCTGTTTAACCTTAAGAGGCTCCAGGCAAAACCTGATGCTATGGCAGACATCATAGGGCCTTTCTGTTTGCTGATGACTGCGCCCTCACTGCTGGCTCTGAAACCGATATGATATATATTGACAAATGTATCACAGCCTGCACCGACTCTGGTCTAACCACAAATCATCAAAATAAGACGGGAGATGTGCATCAACACGCGCCATGTAGACTCTACGCTGAACTTAACATCACAGTCAATGGTTTAAGACACACGCTGTGGTAAGCAAATATACCTTCCTTGGCAGCACACTGTCCCAGAACGTTACCATCGAAGATGACCTGAGCGTCAGAACAGCAAAGCATCTGCAATCTGAAGCAGCTTAAACATCAATGTTCGGATTAGAAAAACCATCGGTCTAGAGACCAAGGTGAAGCTGTAAAGAGCAGTCTTTTACCCACTCTCCTTTAAACATGTGGAACTTGGACGTTTGCTAAGAAGCTAAATGACTTCTACACAGCCTGCCTCACAATCTCAACAGTCCGTGTGGAAGGGGGGGGGGGGGGGGGGGGGGGGGGGGGGGGGGGGGAGGCATGATAACTGGCAATGAAGCAGCACGTGTTTCGACTTCCTGGGTCTTCTACAGTGTTGACAAAATGCCCAGTGCTGAACTCAGTCATTCCAGTCGTGGTGTGTCCATCAGGGCGTGTCAGTCGTTGACGTTCTTTAAACGAGTCCATCAGGGCGTGTAATTCTTTGCAATTCATCGTGTGTCCTCTCATAATTGCATTCCTTTAAAACCATGAGTTCATCAAGGCGTGCCATTCTGTGCAATTCATCGTGTGTTCTCTCATAATTGAAGTCCTTGAAACCATGAGTCCATCAAGGTGTGTCATTCTGTGCAATTCATCGTGTGTCATCTCAAAATTGAAGTCCTTTAAAAACCATGATTCCATCAGGGTGTGTCATTCTGTGCAATTCATCGTGTGTCCTCTCAGTCATTGTAGTTCTTTAAACCATGCGTTCTTAATGTCGTGTGAATTATCGCAGTTCATCAATCCATGTCAGGTAGTGTGGTTCTTCAGATCATGTCAAGT
>JADBJO010006487.1:50000-55000 GCA_016801955.1 Conus betulinus | reverse complement strand
TGTTTTTACTCGTCCATCATATGGAGGGTTGTACCATGTGATTTTCCTTTCCCTGCTTTTTTGTTTTTGTTCATGTGGTATCTGGGTTGTATTGTAGTTTGTAGCTGTAACCACTTTTTTGCAATGCCTCTTGGTATTCTGCTGCTGCGTTGTTGAATACTCTTTCATTATGTGACAGGTTAGATAATCTCTTGTTTATGCCATTGGGTATGGTTTTTAGTATAGATGGTGGGTGGTTGCTATTGATATTTACATAAATGGGAGTGTCATTAGGTTTCTTGTATGGTTTAGATATGTAGTTGTTGAGGTCAAGTGTTATGTCTAAGTAGTTCACTACCTTTTTGTTTGCTTCGATGGTGATTTTTTAAGTTATGGTTTTGGAAAATTTTGCATAGTTCTTTTTTTCTTGTTTTCAATGGTTCTTGGATTGTTGTTTAGCGCGGCGAGGCCGTCTACTCTGTATAGTCCGACTTGCTTTCCGAGTTGTTTTTTTGGATGTTGGATAGCATGAACAGTCCGACCAGTTCGCATGTTTCGGCACCGTCATACGATCCCATGGTCACATCAAATGTTGAGTTTCTGTTCGTTTTCTTGATCCATGTTTCATTTCTGCTGTAGAGTAAAGTTTTCTTGGTGTGGAGAATGATTTCCCATTTCTGACCCTGTTATGTCTGTGTGTTTATTAGCAAATTTCAGAGCTTTAGTGAGTAGCTCTTCATCTATGGATGGGTAGAAGTCTACTATGTCGAATGTGATGAATACTGTGTTCTTCTGTTTGTTAAGATTTTTGAACCATTGGATAACTTCATATGTGTTCTTCCAGAGGTTGTATTCCGTGTTTGATTTCATGTTTTTTATGGCCTTTTCTAGGATTTTCTTACTTATTTTGCCCAGTTCAGATTTAGATGGTTTATTAGTCTACATGTTGGGTTGTTGTGGAAATTGGGTTTATGGTCTTAAGAGTTATGAAGGCTTCTTTTATATTGCTGTTGTTTTTCTACCCTGTCACCTAGATCCATGTGGTGTATGAGTTCTTTTTCTTTTTTTCGGATGTTGTTGTGTATGGTTTTTATCAGCTTTTTTGTAGTTTTTCTTCTGAATGTTTTTATCAAGAAGTTGTGAGTACTCGTTTGGTTCCATTTTGTAGTAATTTACTGGTTTTTGTCAGCCTTCACGAATATTTTTTGTCATTTTGTATTGTTTTATTTAATTTTTTAATGATGTTTGGAAAATCGTTGTTTGATTTTTTTGAATTCTATGTTGGCTATCATTCTTTTCATTTTATCCTTGAAAGATTTCATTTCATCTATGGCCGGTGGAGGAGATCGCCATGATTTGAAGCTATATGTGTTTTTGTCCTCTTTTTTTTGCATTCGGGTTCAGGAAGAAAAACGCTTTCCATCTCATGTTTCGTACGAATTTTTCAGTTTGTTCTATTAACCTTTTTAAGTAGAATTGCAGGTTGGAGAATGGTATATTTTTGTTGATTGTCTAAAATTGATTTCCTCCATTTTGAAATTCATTAGGCCAAAGTGCTCAACTCGAGGATCTATTATCAAGAATAGTACTAAAACACCTAATAAAATTTTTTTAAAGTGCTCAACCCCTTGGGGAGCAACATCTGTTAAAAAATAGTATGGTAAAAGGAAGTTTTAAAATCATCAACAGATCTGTTCGAGCGCTGGCTCTCCTCAGGATGGTGTTGGGTCGCCTACTGCCGGTGTTATATGGCCTAATGTCACTGTTTGCACGTGCGGATTGGCTGCACGTGTTGTTCGGTTTTCAGGTTGTCTACAGTTCAGGGTGCGTTTGCTGACAACGATTTCCATTTGTGCCTGCAGTTGTTTACTATTTCTACTTTAGTATTTAGGGTTGCTAAGTATGGTTTGCATAGTATTAACCATTTTTCTGTTGAACATAGGTTGCATCTTTTTGAAATGTTATTGTATGGTGATGCCCTTTTTATGATTTTCCAGGATATGTTATAGTTTATTTTTTTGTCTTTAAGTCTCAAATATATTTGCTCAGTTCTATTTGGTTTTGTGTATTTTTTCTTTGTTGAATGACTGTTTATGGTTTGCATATCTGGTTTTGAAGTGATTTTCAGTGATCCCTATGTATGTTCTTTTTTTCATTTTCTGATGTCACAGTGGCTTGGTATACAATGTTGTTATAGAGGCATTTGTTGCTTAAGGGACACTGTTCTTTTGTAGTACAATTGCAGGATTTCCTTTCTTCACCCTTCTTTGCTGTGTTGCTTTTCATTTAGGTTAGCCATGCATGAATATGATAGTTTGATGGTGTTCTTGTTGAATATTTTGGACAATTTGTGTGGATGATTTTTAAAACTTCCTTTTACCATACTGTTTTAACAGATATATATATATATATATATATATATATATATATATATATATATATATATATATATATATATATATGTGTGTGTGTGTGTGTGTGTGTGTGTGTGTGTGTGTGTGTGTGTGTGGTGTGTGTGTGTGTGTTGTGTGTGTGTGTGTGTGTGTGTGTGTGTGTGTGTGTGTGTGTCCCTCCAAAACGTTTCATTTACCTGTCAAATTCTTGTGCGCAAAAGGAAGCAAGCTGCAATGGCTATGTTAAATTTGTTGTGTTCGTTTTTAAAACGAGTCAGTGGAAATAGTTTTCAAGTTATTTAATGCTCAGGCCCACCCCATATCCCGGTGTGGAGCTGAGACTTCAGGTTTGGAGAAAGAGCCTGAAGTAGGAGAACGTGAACTTTGATTGGCTATGACATGGTCTTTACATGTCGAAAGACGCACTCTACATCTCTTGACATGTTCTGTGCTTAGCAAATTCCACATGTATTAACATTCACATTATAAAACATGTAAGTTACTGGGTTGTGCAGTGGGAAAGGGAAACCCATAGTCTACCTTCTACAGTATACAAAACGTTGAGGGATAATTATGTGGGCATCGTACACTCAAAAGTGTTAAAGTCATATTGATTTTCCATTTGCATCTTCGGAGCAAGGCGTTGGCTACATCGTTTTGCTTGTATGAAATATGTCATGCTTCCGGGATGTTTTAAAAAGTTCCGAACATTTTGACTGTATCTACTACGTCATGGTTCCGGAATTTTCTAGAAGATTCTGTACTTGTTGACTCGCTTTAATGCGTGAGGTTTCTCGAACTTTCGAGTATATTATACTGTTTATTAGTTACGGTATAGAATTTGATCAAGTGTGAGTGTGACCTAGAGAGAGTGATCTATGGATGATGATAGAGTTGAAGGACACGTTTCTGCGTTGGGACTGCTGTCATGGTCATGTGAATATTGACTTGCGAATCTTCACAGAGGAGAATGTTCCTGCACAGACACATGGAATATCCACTTGTCCATCACTCAAAGTTCGTTGTGGATTTTGTGTCGTGCTTGGTTTGGTGCTGATTAATGCTTTAATCTGTCCCCCTTTCGGCAAATCTTAGGAACGTGAAACCACCAAACATCAGCCACAGTCACACTATTGAACAACCTTTAGCCTTACTCAGAGTGGTGTCCATCTTCACTCTCTCTTCATGCCCGAGGCTACATTTCTGCTCCTGTCACAGACTCCAGCCTCTCTCTTCTCCATCCCAGTCAATGGCCAAGGACAGCACGGAGGAAGGGCCCCATCAACTAATAAAGGAAAGAGAGCACACTAGAGCACAAACTAACCACATCTGGTTTGAAAATGAGGTGACTGCAAGCGGAAACGGGGGAAAAAATGTTCCGCCGAACGAAAGAGACAGCCAAAAAGAGAAGAGAAAAGACGACACAGTTCCACCTCATGATCTTCAGGCAAGACAAACAGCATTCAAGACAATAAAAAAGAAGAACGAACAGTCATTTATCTCCTAAAATTGGGCGCGCAGTTGTATTTCGTGAAGAATGTGCTAGTGATTCTTCAGCGTCGATTCTTTGGAGACTGAGCTGTGTGCTTCTTCAGCACAGATTCGTTGGAGATAATGCTGTGGGATTCTTCAGCATGGATTCGTTGGAGATAATGCTGTGTGGTTCTTCAGCATAGATTCGTTTGGAGATAATGCTGTGGGATTCTTCAGGGTCGATTCGTTGGAGAAAATCCTGTGCATGTGTGACCTTCAGCATGGTTTGTTGGAGATAATGTTGTGTGATTCTTCAGCGTCGATTCGTTGGAGAAAAATGCTGTGCATGTGTGACCTTCAGCATGGGTTTGTTTGGAGATAATGTGTGATTCTTCAGCGTCGATTCGTTGGAGAAAATTCTGTGCATGTGTGACCTTCAGCATGGGTTTGTTGGAGATAACGTTGTGTGATTCTTCAGCGTCGATTTGTGGAGACGGTGCTGTGTACGTCTTCAGGGTCGATTCGTTGGAGACTGTGCCGGTATATTACTCAGCATTGTTTAAGCATCCCCGATGATGTGACTGCGGAATATCTCAAGAGTGTAATATTTGGATCCCTAGGTGGACTCTCAAGACATCATTTAAGGTGTACTACATAATGTATTATGCCGGTTTTGTCCGTAGCATAGCAATGTCGTGCGTTACATGATTTCTACTTAAGTTCATTGGATGGGACGTTGTTTCACAGTTGGAACATGGGTTGCCTCAAGAAATCAAAAACTGTTGATACTTTCGATAGTCGCCCCTTAAGGCAGCTTGTTTGTATCTTAGGTTGGTGATGTGTTGGTCGAAAATGTGCACACATATACAGTAATAGAACATGCAAATGCACAAGCATTAAAAAAAAGTGTGACAAACAGGACGCCAACTGCCCTTCGTCTTCCCAAAGGAAACACAAACAATTGCCGACTGCATTTTTGTTTGTTTGTTTGTTTGTTTTCGTAGGCGAATGTAGATGTGTGTATGCTTTGTTTCGACACACGCATGCGTATGAAAATTGAAGGAGACTGCATGCAACGAAACGCTATATTATGAGTACCCCCTCTGTAGCACAGCATAGCCATATCGTCTTTTAAATAGACATGTGTACGCATAT